>JAIPRK010002708.1:0-14486 GCA_025469195.1 Chaitophorus viminalis | reverse complement strand
GTGCACCAATTTGGTTTACCTTTGAAAAGTGAGACATTTGGGTGGTAAAATTGCAATGGAGAATTTAAATGTATTATTACTGGATTGTGATCTGAATCGAGTTCAGAGAGGGATTCTTGTATGACGTTGAATTGAATTGATTTGGTTACAAGAATGTCTAGTATGTCAGCAAGTCTATTCATATCCGAGGGAAAATAAGTTGGTGAGCTTGGTGCAGATACTATACTTGTAGAGGTAGATATGTATTTATGTAGTTTAATACCGTTTGGATTTGAGACACGGCAACCCCAATTAGTATGTTTCGAGTTTAAATCACCGGCCATTATAATGTTATTGTGTAGGTTCATTAATTTGTCGTAATCGGCAATGTGCATTGTGCGGCTTGGTGGTTGATAAGCGCTGACGATTAGAATAGATCGATTATTAATATTGATTAACACTGCAGTGGCTTCTAAGCTCTGAAGAACAGGAATTGGGAAATGTTGGTGTTTAATTTTGTTGCGTAATAGTATTGCTACGCCGCCCATAGAGCGTGCCGGCGCGTTACGATCCGCGCGGTACATTGTGTAGCCGGGGAATTTAATTTTGTCCGTGTGAGACAGATGTGTTTCGGTTATGCAAGCTATGTCAATATTATGATGGTTAAGAAATGCCATTAAGGAGTTCCTTTGGGATTTAATACCGTTGGCGTTCCAATTTAGCAAAATTGCGTTATGGGGAACCATGAGTGTTTTGATTTAGGCTATTTATGATGACGGGCAGATTTTCGATTATTTTCTGCATGAGTTGAGTGATGAAGGTATTTATAAGTGGTAGGAGCGTTTTCATGAAGCCGTTGTCGCTATCTGCGTTGTTAGTTGAATTACTGTTGGAGTTATTTTTACATGCAGAGGCATACGTAATATGAACATTAGTGTTATCTTTGTTAGTATATACATGCTGATTAGCCGGTTTAGGCATTGAATTACTATAATTATTGTTATGGCGAGGATTAGCGACTGTTTTATTTTTGTTTTTTGTTATATCTTTATAAAATGTACAGCCTCTGTAACTAGCTGGATGGTCACCGTTGCAATTGACGCATTTTGCAGGAGTTTCTAGAATTTTTTGACATTGGGTATAGTGATGGTCGCCCGCGCATTTAACACACCTGGGCGGTAAATGACAGAATTTTTTAGTGTGCGAAAATCTTTGGCAGTTTGTACACTGAGGGATGCCAGTTGATGGTTTTCTTGGCTCTACGGAAACTACACAGTGTAACAATCTATTTAAAGAGTAAATGTCGGGTGATGATTTTTTGAGGAGAACGGCGACGATTGGAATAGGATTTTTATAACGGTTTTGGAGACGTGTCACGGTGTCAACTTCGAAGTTAAGTTCTTTCAGCTCGTTGAAAATCATTTCCTCCGTTATCGGAATTGGGAGGTTCCTGATGACAACTGATAATTGTTTTTCAGTTTGGAATTGGTAGGTATGATATTTAATTTCAGATTCGTTGAAACTTTTTGTAATCGATCTGTAATCTTCGATTGAGTTTAGGTTTAATTTTAATGAATTTTTTGTATGTGTGACTGTGAATTCGTCAAGAGTTTTATTAGATAAAGAAGTATGAAATGTTTCGAAATTTGAAATATCGTAGACGTAAATTGGCGGTATTTTGGGACTAACCTGTGCGTCCTGTGCGTTGTCGTTTGTGGAAACGCCGTCTTGGTCAAGTTCGTCGTCGATGTTTTGAAGCGGAGTAAATTTGTTTTTGCTTTGAAAGGGTGGAGTAAGTGGAGCTGCGTTTGTTCTCTTTCTTGGGGCATGTTGTAGAATGCGGGTTTGGGGAGACCCGCGACCCCTATTTGAAGGCATGTTAAAACGGTTACGAAGTATATATGTTACAGTAATCAGAGCGCGGAGGACAACCTGCTACGACGGCTACTGATAACCAACTGATTTGATTATTAGATATCAGCTACAGTGTTTGCATGTTATGTTCACAATGTTCTCATAATTTTTTTTTGTTCAGAACCGTACGATTTAATTTATCTACGATTACACGATTATTGTTAAAATAATTTATGAATTTAAGACAATATGGCTACAAAATTGTTAAAACCCAAAGGCGGATCATGTTATGCAGTATTATCCTGTTGTGCAAAAGTATGTTAAACAAAGGATTCTCATACGAATGAAGCATTTAAACCACCATAGTGTCTAACTTAATAAAAAAAGAAAAGCTAAATAAAATCTACGACTGCAAAAACTTAAAAGACTTATGACATAATTTATTGATAGTTTTGTATATATTATCAAGTTTTATATACCTATGTGACAGTAATGTACTTAATAAACCAATAATTGGATTATATTTACTTTTGTAATAGATTCATCTGTAATGTACTTAATCAAAATAACAACAATTATAAACAAATTGTAGGTATATTTATATAGGCTATATAGCAGTGTTTTCAAGTAGGTTGTCATAGCAATATTATCATAATTATACTTTTCTACTTAATTAAGTAATAGGTAACTATAATAATTTAACTTTGGTATAAATGCAGTTTAGTTCCCACGCGATTTTTTTTCGAATGTGTGTTTTAAAGCACTGAACACAAAAGTCTTATTTCAAAATTCTCGCAAATTATTGTTTTAGAAGTTATATCTTACCAAAGGTAACGATTTAACGCATTTACGCGTATGCATGCGCCATTGTTGTCTATTATTAATTATATTATTATTTTATTTTGTTATTATTAAGATAACGATTAAGATAGACTTTCAAAAGGTAATAGAACTGATAATGTTTTATTTTCGTATTAATTATTACTTTTTGACGATTGCTATGTTAGTGCCTACATGTGTACTCTAAATCACTACAGTTTTTGTTACAGTTACGACAACATATCATTTTAAAATGTTATTTGTTAATTTTATTGAGTTATATGATATATTTGAACATAAAACCAATGGCCCCGTCTCAATAAGTGTAATAAAAAAATTGCAATCGTGGAATTTGTTAGCCCGTGACGGTGTGTTAAAATGTAATAATGGTTATTATTTAAAATTATACCTCAATGTGCGTTCTTTAGACTGCGAGCGAGCCAGGAGGCCGAAGACCCATTCGGCATTCCGGTAGTTATTTACACTGCCCTGTTACCTATCCGACGTGGGTTTTCATAACAAATCGGAGGTTTTTAAACACTTAAACAAATTTGAATTAAATTTGAATACTAAAATAATGTAATAAATATGTTGAGATTATGTGATATGAGATAATTTATCTTTTGAATTTTTATCTTATGTATTTTTAAAAAAAATAATGTTTTATAATTTTTTTCGTATAACTTCCAAAATAATAATGTGCGAGAATTTTGGCATAAGACTCTGAATTCAGTGCTTTAAAACACACATTTTAGGGGGAAAAAATCGAAAAAATTGCGTGGGAACTAAACTGCATTTGTTCCCTAACTTTTTAGTTCAGTTCAGTAGATACTTATAATTCCATGTAACTACAATGAGATACAATTTGTAAAATTTTAAAAAAATAGTTAAATATAATATGATGACTGTGGGTGTTATAAAAACATGTCTAAAATTATATTTAAAAAAAAAATAATTAACAATACTATACACATCACATATTTTCAAGTAATAAAATACAATATTCAATTATAATAAATGGACATTAATAATTAGCGGTAAATCAATAAAAAATAATAAAACAGTATACCATGAAAAATAAAAAAATATTTGCCCGACAGCATTTCGAAATGCACCGCCGTGAATTTTGTACTTTTGGTGACGACAGTAGATAAGGAATGGTTCGGGGGAACGATTTGTTTACATGACTATGAGGCAACCTCTATTATCTATAAACCTTGGTTGTACGCGTTGAATAAAAAAAAACCAACTCCGACAGTGTATCCGGAGCATGATTATAGATAATTCTACCTATAGTGGTTATTTAAAGCAACGGTCGTGCGCGTTAAGTATACATAAAAAAAGACGCATCTATGATAGAGTAATATACTGTATATTATATCTCGCACAACAACATTTCCATTCCAATGTTTCCGATAAACCCGTGAAAAACAGTGAATTTTTGACACAGCCGAGAGCAGACGCAGAGTCATACCGTTATGATTTATGAAATGACGCCCAGGGGCAAAAATGCAAAATGACAAATATTCCCTATTCGCCCTCTTCCCATTTATTTAATTAATATTAAATCATTTTATACAATAATAAATTATGCTGTGATTATTATTAGAAAAAAATAGTAAAATAATGCAACTGAGTGTTAGTATCAATAATCAAGTATTTATTTATTTAAAATTATTAAATTTTATTATTGTTATTGTATTATTTAAAATTATTTAATTTTTGTGGACTTGATTGAAGCAAATTCTTCAATAACATCTTCAAAGTCGATGTTTGTGTTGTTTTATTTTCTATTGATAATCTTGCCGAGTTAGTCTTTCTTGGGAAATGGTAGATCATAAGTACATCTTGATTAATTTTAACTTACTCTTTAAATAACTTTGATTGATTTTTTTGTGTCCACTTAAAATTTGCGATTGGGTACAGGCCCTCTTGCCCCCCCCCCCATACGGAACGGCTCTGGTCACGCAGTACCGTACTTATTAAGTTCATAAAAGTTCATACCTAACACCAATCCATGTAAGTTATTATTAGTCATTAGAGCTAGAGACTTATAAGAGTTTGCATGTTTTTCAATAATTGTTTAAAACAGATAAGTTCTATAGAAATTTGTTTCATAGTTTTAGGAGCTTAACGCAATAATTTTTACTTTACATATTTTGCATATTTAGTTCTTTTTCCATAAGTGCATATTTTGTTACACATATAACATATTTGTATAATAAATACATATTTATTATGAATTTTCTAAAAAAAAAAAAATATTAAATCATAAATATTAAGTATACTTACATTTATAATTGAAATTCTTGTTTTACTATTTTGTTTATTCTAAAGCAAAGTTTAAAAGAAAAAGAAATGAAAATATAAAATAATATTAATTAAAAATTAATTAATTTGTAATTTTTGGTCTTTAATCAAAAGTAAAATATTTTAATGAGCATATTTGATAATTTTTGAAGGGCATAAATGCATGCATATTTTAAGACTTAAAAGTATAAAAAACCTAGCCCTAGATATTATGTGTTTCAAAATAATTAAAATTAATTTTATTTATAATTATTGTTGAAATCACTAGTACAATATCTTCATCAATATAAAGTCCGGTTGAAATTTTTTTATACATTTTTGAAGAGTAGCTTATGGATAACCTAGTGTTAAAATTTTGAACCTTAAGTAGGTATAAACAGAATAAATTTTATCAATTTTTATCTACAAAATAATTTGAAAATTAGCATGATTTTGACACATTTTATACAAATTTGAACTTTATGGGCTTATAAAAAAATTTGAGTTAAACAATCTCCGACATTTTTTAGTTACGATAAGTATAACTTATATAACTTATGATAAACCTTTTATTAAATTTTCAAGATTTTTCGGACAGCCAAATAAATTTTACAGATATTTCAAAAAAAAAACTTACAAAAATCGAAAATTTAAATTGTCTATAAATAAGTCAAAATACTTTGAAAACTTATCCATGTATGAAAAATCCAATATAAAAATTTGGTGAAAATTTCAAGTGTATGGGGTTTTTCGTTTTTGAGTTAGAGCATTTTAAAAAATGTATTGTGTCAAATCGCGGTTTTGCGTAAAATTTTCCGTTTTTGATGGAATGGAAAGCGTTTGATGTATGTATGTCGATTAACATATGGTCATATATATATAATATGGTCACTGACTAATTTGAAAATGAGTTCATCGACTTCGATCTATTTTTATTATTTTTGTGTGCTTTTATAATTTTATCGGTTTTTAATTGACGAAAGAATGGAACGATGGTATCTCAAACTTAAATACTTTTTTTGTATTGAATACTAATTTATATTGAATACTTTTGTTATTTACTTCTCGGTCACTTTGTATTCTCGTCATCGAATAAATAGGTACAATACTATAAATAAAATATAGTGCAATAATATTATTCCATTTCTAATTTTATTAACCAATACGTACATGTAACTGTTAATTTATAATAGTAAATTTACTAAATTTCAAAATTGTAAAATTATAAATACATAGGATAATTGAAAAAAGGAAAAAGTGACTTGACGCCGAAATCTCTGGATCCGTCTGTAACTAAATTAATTATGTTTTTGGAACCCTCGACTCCGAATTACTTCACTTCACGTCAATCCTCATCACTACATTCTTCATGTAATTCCTCACTGAGATGCATTCTACGGTTGCTTTGGGCGTCTTTGGTCTGTCCTCAAAAAAAAAACCAATAGATGGCCCGGATAGATGGCGGCAAGTTAACGTTTTCTACTAAAAAAAAAATAATAAATAAATCTAAATCGGGTTAGAAAACACACCATGTAGTTGTTACCCGACATAGCAAATTTATGTGTTATTTGTATATTATAACTAAATAACCCTACATAAGCCCATAACAATTATTGTTTTACAGATTGGATTGTAAATCAATATTCAAAATACATAGTTACAAAAAAAAAGATTGTTAATCATTTATTTGTTCCATAACAAGTTTTCTTAAAAAACGTACAGATGTTGTAGTACAGTAGTCGAAATTTAAATTTTAAATTATTTTCAAGCTCTTTTCGGGCTGTGATACGAATTGATATTCGGCCATTGTGACTTCACTGATTAATGTGAATACGATAAGTCGGATAAGTACTATATACAGCATGTCCCAAAAGTCCCGTATCACCCTTAATATCTCCATGGAAAATCAATATATTTAAACGCTGTTTTTTTTACAACACGAAGTATGAACATTCTGATTTAATGGCATACAATTCAATTTTTTTTTTTGAAAAATTCAAAAATTGTCAAAAATTTTTTTTATGCATTTAAGAATTTTAAATTTTTAAGATAGCTATATTATTGAACATATTTTTTGAAACAGTTCAAAAACAAAAAAAAATTAAAATTGAATAAAAATTTACCACGTTAGAGCAAATTATGTTTTTGAATAATTGTAACATAAAAATCAATTGTTTCACATTTCAATAATAAAATATCTATTTCAGCATGACAATACTTTTACATGGTACTTAATTAAAGTTTTGATTTGAATAGAAATAAAAATAGCCATGTCTTATCGTTTGCTAAACAGTGAAACTGGTTACCTATTTTTAAGTATTTTAGTTATCACGAAGTGAACCTAAAGTTACGAAGTTGGACATAATCTTACAGTTATAATTAATGCGATTTATAATAATAATACCTACGCATATCACAATTTTGTAAATTATAATTAAAATTATTATCTTGTGTTATTTCTTTATACCTATTACTGCTATTAGTGTCATACGTTCAGTACGTACTGTGTCTTTGGCTATAACTTTTTATTTTTTACTTATTTTGTTTAATATTTAAAATGTCTCATACATTCTCAGTACACGAGTACATCGACATGGTGAAATGTTACTTCCGAAACAACGAAAGTCATAGACAAGCTGCTTATAGTTATAGAATTGAGTATCCTGATCTTAAAAAACCATCGTACACATTGTACGATAACAATGTTATAAACAGATTAATGTCTTGATTTTTGGAAACAAGTAAAATTACATTATCCTTAACTAATAATAAAGTTGCAAATTTTGGTATTTGGAAACGTCCAAGACGATTTTGAGTCTAATAAGCGACTGAACCTTATATCCGTGAATCTTATAAGCGACGTGGTGTCCACTGTACATATTTCTAAGAAATTAATTTTTCCTACAGTAAACTAAATATCACGTAGATAATAGGTATCTATTTTATTTAAAAATTTTTAATTATTTAATTTTAATTCTTAAGTCTTAGGTAATGTCAATGAATGAAATAGGTCAGGTAGATCTCAGAGTGTTACAAATGTTGATAATACCATCAGCATTCTTGGAAGTGTAGTTGTAGCTCCAAAATTATCCGTACGTCTTAGATGCGTGGAGGCTGGAGTAAGCAAATCGTCTGTTCATAGAATGATCAAAAAAAAATAAAATAAAGGCATATAAAACAAAATTTGTTCAACAGTTTCATGCGGGTGATGAAGAAAGGCGTTTACAATTTTGTGGATGGGCGTTACATAAAATTAATCAGGACCCACTATTTATAGATAAATTAATTTTTACCGAGGAATCTACTTTTATCAGAAATGGACAAACAAGAAGACACTGGACGTATCACTGGTCTGACGAAAACCCACATGAATCCATAGAATTTCATTCCCAAAATATAGAAAAATTAAATGTTTAGAGTGGAATTTGGAGTAGGCAGATTATTGGACCCTTTTTTATTGAAGGAAATTCAAACGAAGAAAAGTATAGAGATTTATTAGAAGAACGTGTGTGACCAATAATTTCCCAATTAATTAATACAAATAGAATAGAGTCTATTTTTATCCAAGACGGTACACCAGCACATAATTTAAATATTGTGAGAGGTTGGCTGGACGAGAACTTCCCGGGAAGATGGATAGGAACAAGGGGTCCAGTGCTTTGGCCACCAAGGTCTCCCGACTTAACACCAATGGATTTTTTTTATGGGGTTATTTGAAAAATCTTGTATATCCGTCGTATTTATTGCCTGACCTCCGTCATAAAATTGAAGAAAATATTCAAAATATCTTACCTGAGACATTAGAAAATGGTTAAAACACTTGGGTCCAAAAACTTCAACTCTGTGTTGTTAATAATGGAGGTCACTTCGAACATTTATAAAAAAAAAATATGTAATGAATTATTTTTGTTTTTAAGTTATAAAATCTTTTTTTTTTCTGTTAACAATCAAGTTTAAAAATATTATCTCAATTTTGATTTTAATCTTTCCTAAAAGTTCCACTTATAATTAGATATTTACAGATTGTCATAAAAAATCAGCGTTCCAATCGAGATTAATTAAATCGAGCAATTCGTGTTTTGCTAGGTAACATAAATATTATTATAATTATTCAAAAACATAATTTGCTCTAAATTGGTCAATTTTTATTCAATTTTAAATTTTTTTTTTGTTTTTGAACAGTTTTAAAAAAAAATTAAATTTTATACCATTGAACCAGAATTTCCATACTTAGTATTGTAAAAAAACTGCGTTTATATATATTGATTTTCCATGGAGATATTAAGGGTAATACGGGACTTTTGGGACATGCTGTATAGCAGACCTATGCCGGATGTAGTGATAATTATCAGTTATCGTGTACCGCAATATTCGATAACGTATTGGTATTTTTATAATTGCTATAGTTTTGGATAAAAATATATTTTGATCGAAAAAGTACATAATTATAAATTTACTTTAATAAGTTGAAAGTTTTGTATAATTTACAAACGAAGCGCAACTTATATTATACCTATTTAACATAGATACCAATTTGGGCGCAGTTTACATTATACTTTTTTTAACAAGGATAACAATTTGAGCGCAGTTTACAAAAAAAAGGTCATTTGATCGCAGTTTACGTATGCCCCAGACCCCTGAAAACGGGCAATGAACCGCGGGTCCACAACTCGAGACTGTAGAGGGCCCACCAAAAAATATCGTGAATTCTAATAAGAGATAACCAATTTTATATTATATAAAAATTTGAAAATACGAATCTTTTAAATACATTTATACACTAGTAAAATTGAATTGCTTAAAAATAAAATAATTTTAATGACAACATACATACCTATATCAATTGTTATCTCATTGCCCGCTAGCACTACCTAGAAAAATATCCTGGAGTGGTTACTGTCGTAAGATCATTTAAGTGGCCTCAGGCCTGACATTATTTTCAATCGAACAAGAAACAAACTGAGAGGCTGACTTTGAGGGTTTAAGTTTGATGAACCAATAGCGAGTTATTAATTATAATTTATTAGCAAGGATGGTAATAATAAATTTTCTAGTCGGGTATTCCAATTTTTCTCCAAAATGTGTATAACTAAGAGTCTGTTAGATTATTTTGCCACGGGTATTAGAAGTTTTCTAGTTACACCACAGCTTAGACATATAAAATACTATCGGCATGATTCACAGTACGATAAAAAAAATTAAAGACTGAAGTTGACTTGATCTCGGTGTGACTCTTTTGCGTGAATTTGAAGAACTTACACAGTTCAATTTTTTCTACATTTAAAACATATTTTAATGGTATTCTATATGCATTGGGTACTTATTAAAACAATATTGTACTTTTGTAATTTTGAAATTGTCCGGTGTGCACGATATTATTTTACTTCGAACATTCAGAGTACTCACAGTTACAACTTTTACGTTTTAATTCTGCGCAGTAACTAATAAGTACAAACCAAGAGTATATAAAAAATGCTGCAACAAAACAATATATAATTAATTAAATAGGATTATTGGTCCGATAAAATAAATAATAAGTATAATTACAAATATATTTATATTGTATATAGGTATTATATTTTCTACAATGCCTGTGTACTCCTAGACTACTGAATATAAATTGATAAAACATCTTAGGCATCAATTTAAGTGTTCCCGTCGTAGATAAATAAGAAATATAATCATTATATTAAACTAATCATGGAATTACGTGTGACGGAACGGTCTGTCGCAGTCACACAGTGATGTGGTTAATCATCGCCCGGCGCTGCTAATAGTTGGATGGACGACCACATGGCTCTAACGGCGCGGCGTTATCCATGCTTTCACACATACCAACCCTACCCACGTGTTTAACCCCCCTACAATTCCTCAACCTAAAAAAAAAATTATTTCTACTTATTAAACGATATATACAAATATATAATCTATTTCCATGATAAGACAAGAATATTAGCTAAAAGTAATAAGACTCGAAGAAAAAATACATAAAGAAAGAAACCACCCATTGATAACATTATCATTTATAAAAATCTTATTTTGTTCAAGAAGATAATAAAAAAACCTATAAATCAAAATCTCAGTGGGCTAATGTCTACAGTTGCCAGGCCCTCCTTAAAAAATATATCAAAAATAAATAAAAATAAACTGATCATATTTTGATCAAACTAAATGCATAGGTATGGGTGGAAGGGAACTACTAAAATATATTGTGAATAGCACACCCTTAAATCTCATTATTCTATGAATAATGCCCTTGAAACTCCCATGTTGGTATATAGGGATCTTACGTAAAAAATATGATGTAGTAATAATGTATTTCAAATGATTTTCTTTTGCTCCAACATCCCATAGCTCCAAGACGGGCTTGATATCATCATCATATTTATCTGTATAGGCCGTAGAGTTGTACATTACCTCGTTTGTCCCTATAGTTAGATATATCGTAGTAACTTTGTCGTTTTTAAATTTAGGGACGAGTTGTGTGAACGAACCTTTTTTTCCAGGAACTGTTTTAATAGTATTTAAATAAATACTATCATAACCCGTTGCTGTTGTGTCTGTTATTGTTTTATACTGCATGACGCGGATGGTCAATTTACTCGATGGACTCACAGTGGTTGAGTTCCTGTGGATAATTGTATTTGTCGTCTCAGGTGTAGTATGGTTATTTATTTCCTTCATCGAAGTGTAAACTTGTGAAATTGTAACATTATTTTCTGTATCCGCATCATTGTTTTCATAGTCATCTAAAATAAAATGATCTGGTGTATTTTCATCATTATTTTCATCTTCATCATCATCCCCGCTGATGACAAATTTAAAACCATCTCGATCAAGACTTTTGTCACCATTTCCACCGCCGTCTTTATCTGGATCCTTTTCCTTAAAAGTTGGTTAGAAATAATTTAACGCTCGTACGTATATTATCATAAAAGGTTTTTTCGACTGAATAGAGTTTTGAAAACGCATTAATGAAATTAAAATTAAAACTGTGCAAAAGAGCTGGAAAAAGCTCAAGGTTGTACTGGTTGTAGCCCAGTTGATGTGGCAATCGAGTCTAAGATTTTTTGTTCTCCGGGGGTTGCCTTTTCACTAGAATAATATCTAATGTTTTTAAGTTGTTCAATTAGTAACTAGTAAAACATTCTACAACAAGTTGATCAATTAATGGAAAAATTAATTTTAATAATTACACAATAATATTCAAAAGTTTTCATTGGTATTGATAATCTAAAACATTATTCAAAAAATATTGGATGGATATAAGGTTTATATAAGGTTTATAAATAATAATAGTGACATAATGGTAGTAGGATGTGTTTTCTCATTAAAAAACATTTTGATGAATCACTGTGATTTTAAATCACTAATAAGAAAAAACACAATACTTATACCTAACTGTCCTAACTACTATTCAATTAATATACCTAGGCTAGCACATACATTTCTTTATGCGTAAAGAGCTATAAATCTTTTATTACTTTAACACAATGTGAATTATTAAAACCTTATAGGACGTATATTATCATTTATTTAATTACCCATAATTTTGAGTTGCCACTTTCATTTTCAAAAAGCCACATAGTTGGTGCACATCTAGATTGGTTTGCAATACAATAGTTCCTATACATAAGCGATATAAATGCAATTAACAATAAGTAATAAGTAATAACTAATAACCTATAGAAATATAACTTTTCAACTATTTGTACTCATACTATTAAGACATTGGATATTTTGAACATGTTTATACATATATAATATTTATATGGGTAGGTAACTATATAAACCTAAGTTAAGTCTATATTATGTTCAAGGGTGGCCAATGAAAGTATAATGTTTTAGCTAATTTTGAACCGTTATACACTTTAGCCTGGGAATGAAAATAATACATAGGTACCCTTAATCAGTTAATGCATTTGTATTATGTATATATTATGTAATTATATTTACGACAGGAACAATAATACCTCACACAAAAATCACAGACATTTGGAAGCTACATATACTTGTAAAAAATACTTTTTAAAAGTATCAAGTACAGATAGAGGTATTTGTTTTCTAAAGTACTCATTTAAAATAAGTATTTGAATAATTAATAAAAAAAGTATTCAAATATAATTATAGATACTTCAAAAAAATACTCATAGATACTTTCAAACATTTAAAAAATGTCATAACGTCGTTGATCTGATACTCATAAAAATGTATGTGAATTTTAAAAGTATTTTTCTGTCTAAAATCAAATATGTAGAGGATGTGATTAAGAACTTAATACATTAATCTAAAATTACACGTCATCCTAAACACTAGTCACTAGTCGACGACTGGTATGTATGAAAAAAAGGAGACAATCCAAATTATTTTCATCACTTTGTTCATTTACCATTAATAAATATTTTATGGAAATAACTAATAAGGAATATAGGTGTATAATATAACATTAATTTTTATTGATTATAAATTAATATATTAATAATATAATATTGGGCTATTGGCAAAAATTACCAGTCCTTCCCTATAAAGTAGATCAATTGAAAAAAAAAATAATAAATAAATATAATAATAATATAATAAACATAAAACATACATACTATATAGGTACATTTAATGCCATAAGGGTTTATAATAGGGTTTAGTATAGGTAACTTTCTAGTACTATTTATTATGGTACTTAGTCATGGAGTAGATAAAGACTATATGAAATATATACCTATATAAAAGGATTAAATAATGTATCAACGTACAGTATTTGCTACTAGCTCTAGAGACTTGAAATTTTGCATAGAGTTTATATATAACGTAAACAAGCACCATGATAAATTAAAAGGGGTAAAAAAGTAACATGGAAAATACTCGCTTACATTATGATGTATGCATATGAAATTTGATCATTAGCTTCGTAATATTAATATTATCATATTACTAGTAAACTTAAACTAAACCCCGGACAACGTAGGACAATGAAAGCTAGTATAGTATGTATTCAAAGCTATAATATGCAGGACATAGGTACATAATTTGTTATCTCATGACAGACAGTGAAATAATTGTAGCTCGTTGATCATCACTACATACTACTTATTTTAATTAAAAAAAATACTTAAACGTGGTAAGTCGTAAGTGATAGTAATCTTAAATATTTATGAAACAGCAAAAATCTAAACTTAATTTTGTCTTTGGAAAATTAAAATCTCTGCTCCTGTAAACATGTCTGTGCAGTGGCGGCTATCTTGTAGTAAAGGTGTAGCGCCTGCTACACCTGTAATTTTAGGTGGGTGGGGTGGGTTGTCTACGTAATTTTTCGTATACGAATAATATAGAATATACTTATTACTTAGGATTATATTAACTTGTATTAAGTCATAGTATTATAGTAAGTAGTAATGTGTCTATGTCTACCTATATATTATAGAATAAAAATTGTAGATTTATAGATGTGTTATTTGTTAAAGCAATTTAAAATTAATTTAACTGTTGTGTTTACGGTTTTTACACCACTACAGAGATGTCTATCGCGATTAGATTACCAAATGGTTTAT
>JAIPRK010002707.1:3877-14504 GCA_025469195.1 Chaitophorus viminalis | reverse complement strand
TAGCATTGAATTATAAATAATGATAAGTATTTTAGTTAGTTATAAACACAATGCAAACATAACTAAACGACATTAGATTAATAATACTTTAAATATTAAAAATTAAGTTCATCAGTATACAATTAAATTCATTGAAATGACCTAAACTTTTTTCTGAATTAATGAGTGAAGAAACTAGTGAAAAAAAGTAAAATATGTGTATGCAGTGTATAACACTAAATATCTTTTGGCAGATTTTTGCGAATTGAATTTGATTTATTCATAATATGGCTGACCGTCTACTATTACAAAGAAATATCCATAATAACTTCTAAGATTATTTTCTATATTTAAAATTGGTTTGATCAATCGGGATGGATTAATAACGATGGAAGAACCAATTATGAAATTATGTAAATATAAATAATTAAAAATGATTAAGATGATGGCAATGACTAATGACTTATGCGATATGTACCTTCCGGTTAGCACATAGCCACATCTGCGACTGAATTGCTAGTTTAAAAACATATATACACTGTGTAAGTAAACATGAAACATATTGTATTGCAATTTCTTGCGACTATAGCACTTTGTTATTTTAATGCAACATGTTTTGACCAGACATTGCAAAACAAAATGTGGGTTGTTTACTTATTATTCCCATGATAAAGTGTTTTTTGGTAATTATTTACTAATAAATAAATCACAAGTTATTTACTTTAATCTGGAAATCCTTTTATAAAAGGTCTTGCATATTAAAAGGATAACCATTCGTTCTATTTGTAATATTTTTTGACTGCTCATAAAGTTAATAAAAAAATACTAACATAATGGTGTCTACTAAAAGTCGTATTACAGTTATCTCCTTAACTATTTCAATGATTATTTTTATGACAGAAAATGGTAAATATAATCGTTTTTTAATATTCTATAACCACGTGGGACAAATTTAAGCTTAATATTTTAGACGCATAATTTAAAGACGAAATAAATTTTTCTCTCAATTTGTAATCATTATGTTTTTAAATGTAAATTAAGAATAAATAAACAAAGTAAGCCATCTAATACTATATATACCTACTAATTGGAATAAAATTATTTTGATAATTTTCAAATTTCACTCAAACTTATATAACTTGTAATATGCTTACATAATAATGTTGAATTATTTATTAAATAAACAAATCAATAACGCAGGGTTTCTTAATAAAATATTAACATAATTTGATTGAAATTTTTGTAATAAATAAAAAATACATCTGATTTTGAATTAAAGTTTATTTGAAAAGGAAATAATTTAAAAATATTCTGGGATATAACTTAAAATGGTTTTAGTAATAAATATGAATAAAATTTAAATTAATATAACATATGAACATTCGGGACGTTATTTATACCTTGTTAAATGGCTATGAATACAAAAATGTAAATACAATATTTTGATTAAAATATTTAATTATAATAATTATAATGATCATAATTATTAAGTGAATATTACCTTGACTAAGTTATTACAATGATAACATATTTAATATGATCGTATTTTATTTTTTATACCATTACTATGTTTTACAGTTCAAGCAATGGGAATGTGTGAAAGTAATATAGGAATATATGTTATTTTATAGAAATCAATAAATTGTCAATGTTTGTGAAAAAAATTATTATTAATACGAATATTTTAGCATGAAAAGAATTCGTATGGAATATAAATTGAATATTGTATATCAGATAGATAAAAAAATTATGTTATAATTTCATTGAATATTATAATAAATTATTTCAAAAACTTCTAAATGGAAAAATTGATTAATAATGATCCCATCAGACATAACTTATAATTGAATAATATACCATTACTTCAATGAACTATAAATAAATTCTATTGGTTAAATTTAAATAGTAGTCGGATAAATAAATTAAAATATATACAAAAATATTAAACTATTTTTTGTCAGCGAAAAATGTTGTAATAGCCATTAATATAAATCTTAGAAATCTTAATAATACTCCAAAGTAACATAAAATTATGAAATTTTATACTTCATATATTTAGTCTCAAAGGAGACTATATTGTATACAAATTATGAGATGATGAAAGTAATTCATCTGATTTTTAATATTTCATGAATTTTATTTATCATGTATTTTGTATACTAACTGTGTTGATTTATGTTATGTCTGAATAGAAGAATTGAAGAATTTTGGATATAATGGTAATCTTAAGTTGTTACTTATAAATTAATAATCTTCCTATTGTAAATTTGTGTAGTATCGAATTTCAACTCAAGTACAAAGTACTATATGTTATTATCATTTTTTGTTTTTTTGATTTATAAATACATTATAAATGGGTCATTACAAAAACTAAAATAATATGAATCCATATTTGCAGGACAATTGGACCATGATACACACTACTTCGAAATTTGTACGTAATTATCTTTAATTATTTATCATTGTTAATACATTATTTAGATATTGTAAGGGAAATTCATACCAACATTTTTAATAGAACGTCTTTTTGTGTCTTCTTAGTGAAATATAGTTTGAATAAGAAGAGAGTTAAGAGTAATAAACTATTGATCTATCGTAAAATATTAGAGCGTCATTCAAACGCCAACATTTAAATGATGAGTTATTACCTATGTACCACTCAATATTTACGAAAAATATTATTCCCCGTAATCAATTCACTAACTATAACTCATGATTTTAATTTTTTTTTTTTATGCATGTACTTAATCTGTAATTAATAATTATTACAATAAGTATGCATACGATGCATATTATGCAACTTGAAATACGAGTATGTATATGATAACTGCAGCCCTCAAATGGTGACACTTAGTACACTGATTTGGATTGTTCACCTATTTATACACATTTTTTACTTTTCTACCATTGTATATTAGTTAGTTAATATTTAAAACAGGTTGACTGCCTTGTAGGGTGAATTTACCCAACAATGACTTTGAGGAGATTGCGAATATCGTTTTCATGAATTCTTGTATTTTGATTTATAATTTAAATAAAAAATATCAATTTTACAAAAAAATGTCATTGGACAATTTTTCATTACATTGCTTTGTTGAGTAGTATTAAACCGTTAAAAGTGTGTGGGGCTTATATACCCTACATGGCCTATGTGGAATTCGTAAGGTGATTAAACCCTACGTGACGAAAACATATTATGTACCCATATTTTGTTACTTAGTGACTTTATTGAATACCTAATAATAATTATAATAAAACAATACATAATAACTTTTTTCTTTAATTTTAATATGTACCATATACATTATTTTATTTTACTTTTATAAATATATTTTTTATTAAGTTGATAAACAAAATGTTACAAATTATTTTAGTGATATTTAATAAAAGTCTCTACATATATATATATATATATATATTACATTCATCACAACGTGTAAAAACTTTTCTAGTCTTATTTAGCGCCGCCTTTCTTCTCAATGTTGTTGATATGGTTGCATAACATTTCTGACACATTCTTTTTTTTTCTGTTTTCGCTGGTTACAAGATTATGATTGGCCTAAGTGGAATAGTTTTTGGAATTTCTGGTTTGTGTAACAGTGATTTAATAATTTCTTCTTTAAAAAACGTAATTTTTATATTATTTTTTGTGACAGATTTGAATAGAGATAAAGCGTTAACTACTGATGTTGATAATAAAATATCAAATGCAATTTTCCGATACCATTTCAGTGGAGATGAATACGATGCCATTTGGTCAGAACGATCAATATATGATTTGCCCATGTTATAATCTTCTACTGCTTTCGGTTTTTTAATTAAACTATCATATCTGTTACATATTTCTACAGTTACGTCCGTGTGTTTTGTTGTAATAATGTGTATGTCAAGTTTGTCACGCCATTTTAAAACTACTATATTAGAATTACTTTGTTGAGCAATTATTTCCCCTTTTTTTAATTTTTTTTTTATAACATCAGGTGGATTTCCTCGTCTATTTGCTCTTAACGTTCCTACCATATGGGTATTTTCTTTGATAAGTTTTTCCGCCAATTCCACACTGGAATACCAATTATCGATGTATAAGCAACGACCAAAATTAATATAAGGTTCCATTAGCTTCAATACTATTTTATACGAGACGTTGGTTTCACGAACTTCATTTTTACCGGCATAAATATTGTATTGTAAAGGATAATAGTCCTTAGCACAAAGTTTAAACATTTTAACACCATACTTATGTGTCTTATTTTTTAAATACTGACGGAATGATAATCGTCCAATAAACGGTACCATGCTCTCGTCAATACAAACATTTCCCTCGGGTATATAACATTTTTGAAAATTAAAGACTAATAAATCAATTAATTTTTGAATTTTACTTAATTTTCCATGTTCACGATTTTCATTATTTGAACAATGAAACATGCATAAAATTAATTCGAATCGATTTCTGCTCATAAAATTTATCACATAGTTTTGATATAAAAAGTGTTTTCTCCAATAATCACTCAAACTTGGCATTTGCACCAACCCCATCCACATTACAATGCCTAAAAAATTGTTCATCTCAGTTCGGTCTACTGGATACCATTTTTTATGCGAGAAAATGTTTTAACACTGCGATTTACAAGCAATTGGGAAGCAAACCGATTAGTCTCTTCGATCAAAAAATCTAACACATTATTGTCAAAAAACCACTTATAAAATTAATAAGGTGAGCAGTCTACCATTGTTTGAATTATATCTGGATTTACACCGACCTCCAAATTATTAGGATTAAACGGTATATTATTTAGATTACCTCTGACAGGTCCCCAGGTTAATAATTCTGAATCACTTTGGTTATCTTGAAGTTCATTTTCGTCATTTTCCGTCTCCATGTCAACATCACTTTCTTCGTTTACTTCTTCGTCGAACACTTGGTTTTGGACATTTGGGAGAACTCATTCTGGATCTTCACCCGAGTCATGGGCGAACTATTAAAAGTTTATATTTTATTTTTAATACAGCAAAGAAATATTTATTTAAATTATATTTTCAAACTATATATTTACCTCATAATCATCATCATCGTCATCGTGTAATTCAGCATCGCTATCATTTAGCCAATCTTCAATTATTTGATCCATAATTAGCACGATTTAAGATATAATGGTTACCCAATGAGCTATGTTACATGCATTGTGGATGTGACCGCAGGTTTGACTCTGTAAATCAGCTGACATGGGTGCCAATTAACATCTAGCGCTCATAAATCAAAGCAATTAATGATGATAATGATGATAATATTCACGATTTCGTGACAATATTTGTTAATTCCATGATAATAGAATGTCACAGTGGTCACGTGGTCAATTATTACGAATAAATCCACACGAGCGCTAGTTATTGATTGGCTATCAGAGAGTCAATTCGGCGGTCACTTTATCATCGCTCGTTGGGTAACCATTATATCTTAAATCATGATAATAAGTACTTATATTGTAAATAATAATAAACATAAAATTACACTTACTACATACGTATTTTATTATATAACGTATGACGGTTGGTATAATAGTGCTATTGCGATAGTCGACAATGACTAATGACAGTCCACAGATAACATTTTATTGTATTTGGTCAATTTATATTAAATACTGAACATCGTTAAGAATATGATATATAATTGGAAAACCCGGTGGTTAAAATAAAAATAGATTTTATTTCATAAAGCGACATTATATCTCAAAACCATTTCATAGAACATCATAGGAGGCCACGTCAAAGTATTATTCCATATAAAACTATGTATTGCGACGGTTCTCAGAACCCTACGCAGCCTAGAAATATATTTTAGTTGTAGGGTCTGAAGACCCTACAAAGCCTGACAGTAAAATATTATGTAGGGTCGTTAGATCCTACTCGGCGATAATAGCAAGTCTCGTAGTTTTAGCGTGGCAGTCAACCTGTTAAGACCCTCTACACCAGTATACCATATCTAAAATTTAAAAGTATTTTTCTTTATGCATTTAATTAAAAGAGATTTTGACATCAAATATTACACTGATAGTTCTTTAATGGGTTTTTTCTAATCAAAGCAGTTTTAAATTTCAACAGTTTCAGAGTAAACAGGGTTCAGTTTGAAATAATTTCAACCCACATACGGGTTTGAACTTAGTTTGTTTATTATTAACTTTACTTCACTTTGTTTATTATTTTGGTTGTTTTATAGACTCAAAACATTTACTGGTATTAGTCTTTTATAGACATTCCATAATTTTCAAAATATTATATGAAATATGTGATTTGTATACCTATAAACTTAAAATTTTGATTAAAAATTATAACTAGAGTACGGATTTTTATGCACTAAAAAATAAGCCTGGGTATTATCGAGTAAACAACTAAGAGGAAAGTGAATGTAGATAGTACTTTGACATGTCAAAAGTTAAAAGGTTTCAAAATTATTTTCTATACATGAATATGTTTTCGAAGTATTTTGAATTTTTTTAAACAATTTGCGAATAATTGGATTTTATGATTACCATATTAAATTCTGAACGAAGTGATGGAATCTATTGGTTTTACAATGATGTGTGTTTTTTTTTTTTTAGTGTCTGAGGACACCTTTTCTAAAAAGAATGTGAATGTAGATAGTACTTGGGTAATTCAAAAATCCAACTTTTTTAATATTTTTTTAAAAAATCGAAAATAACAATAAAAAAATTACGAAAATCAGGAAGTTTTACGCAAAATCACGTTTCTGCAAAATACATTTATTTAAAATGCTCTTACTCAAAATCCAAAAACCGTAACAACTTGAAATTTTCACCAAATCTTTATATTAGCATTTTCTATAAATGGTTAAGTTTTCAAAGTATTCTGACAACTTTTGACTTATTTATAGTCAATTTAAATTTTCGATTTTTGTAAAATGGGCTTATAAAAAAAAATTGAGTAAAACCGTCTCCCATATTTAATACTTACAACAAGTATAACTTATAATTAATCCTTTAATACATTTTCAACAGTTTTTGGACAGCAAAAAAATGTTATAGATATTTAAAAAAATAAAAAACTTACAAAAATCGAAAATTTAAATTGTCTATAAATAGGTCAAAATATGTCAAAATACTTTGAAAACAAAACCACGTATAGAGAATGCCAATATAAAGATTTGGTGAAAATTTCAAATTGTTGCGGTTTTTCGATTTTGAGTTAGAGCATTTTAAAAATATGTTTTTTGTAAAAGCGTAAATTTTCCTGTTTTTTCGTAATTTTTTATTGTTTTTCTCGATTTTTCAAAAAATATTAAAAAGGTAGATTTTTGTGTTCCCCAAGTACCATCTAAATTCACTTTCCTTTCAGAAAAGTTGCTGTTTAGGTTAGGTTAGGTTGCAAAATCGAAGCATTTTTACTGCAAAAAAAGGTGTCGTCAGACAAAAACTAAATAAAAAAAAAAAAACACACATCATTGCAAAATCAATAGATTCCATCATTTCGTTCAGAATCCAATAAAAATAAAAATTCATAAATAATAAGCTACGTATTTACCGTGAAAGAGAATACTAATTTATATTACGTGTTTTTAATGTTTCTATTACAATAAAATTTATAAATAACTTCGGTTTAAATTTTTTCCGACGACGGCAACCACAACGATAACAACACAATATATATTATTATATGTTATCTGTCTATTATGGTAGACAGTCTGCGTTTGTTCGGCAGTAATAATTTGCAGTTTGTAAAATTGTCTATTGACGGCATCGACATAATATTGTAATAGCTACACGAATACATGAATAACACTGTATAGTATATATTATTAACTAAATATTTAAACCCCCCCACAAAAAAAAAAAAATATTTGAAAATACACCACTGAATGCAGCAGTATAAGTATATTTCCAACCCCTGTACTTCACCCGACATATGATTCTTTTGGTTTTTATTCTAAGACATAAAACACAATTAAAAATTGTTGAATATCAATAGAAATTAAAATACTTATAAAGTAACATTTAATATTTTTATTTGATATTCTACGTAGCAAAGTAGACCTAATAATTAAAAATTTTATTTTCCACAACAGTAAGTACTGAACCAATTGGTAAGTATTAAAAATGTATGACATCTTATTTATATAGTGATTTTTACTTGTTAATTGGAGGTTGATAATTACATATTTGTTCCCTTTTGAGTTTCGACAGTATGGAATTATGATCTTTTAAGTAATTTCTAAAGGAAATTTACCATGTATCTCCTAAAAATTCCGTATAATATTAACATTTATATAAAAAGATATTAGCTAAATCTAGCCAAAATTAATATTATTATTATTGAATATTTATATCTTTAAACCTACGATAGTCGATAAATTACCATGGTTTACTTCTTTCTAGAATGGATTCAAAAATACCGTGTGTTCATTGACTACATTGACGATAAAAGTTAGTACATTCAAAACATTTTTATATTATATGTAACCATAATGTTATAAGTTATATTCAATGGTTTTTTGTAGTTTTCTCCACAAACTCTGATCTAGTGAAAATTCATTGTGAAAACGTCGGTAACTATCAAATTACATTTTCAGTCCCATTCAATATGACAGTATGTAATATTAATTGTTTAAATATTTACTCGTGTATCAATGGAATCGTGACTTATGTTCCCTGTAGACATCCAAGAAAATATTACATACATCACAAATGAAGTACCTATTTATGCAAAATATTTACAAACTATGACACGAAGAAAAATTTTTATTTTTTTAAACAAAGACAAGTTCACATTTTATTTTGTTGTGAGATTTAAATAAATACTATATTTTTTATTTAATATAATATTTATATATATTTCCTATAATTTATCATTGTACCTAAATTTAATTTTTTTAAATATGTTGACAGAGATACTATTCGACAAAGGATTTACAGGCGAGTTCTAATATTTGTGCACATAAATAATTTATCAATTAATTATTAATTGGCCAGACGTTAGGAATAAATAACTGCAATGATAATATAAGAAAAATATATTTTAAAAACCTTTCACAAAACACGCCATCTTTCATTAATAAACTTAATATAATATTAATGAATGACCAACAAAAGTCTTACGTTTTCTCTTTTTCTTAAGTGTGTAAAATTAAGTGTATATATTTCACTATTCATAAAACAAAATCAATACTTTTATTTTTTCACAAACTACCTAATTATAGTATGTGATGTAAGATAATAATTTATATATTAAACGTAACGGTTATTTAGTTATATTTTATATTGGCCATTCCAAATAAAATATCCCTCCTCAATGATCTGATCCAATTGCGTTTTATTTTACAGGAGCGTTAACTATTGATATAGGAATGAAAAGTATTTAAAAATTCTAAAATTATTATATATTAAGTTTATACATTCATAATATTTCAAGGGCTGTTATCATGATCAGCATTAACCATTTTTTTTTATTGAGGAGTTTTTAGAAAATAACTATTATGGATCAACATTTCCTGATTTATATCAAAATTTCTTAACAATATTATTATGACAATTGTATAAAGTAAAATGTAGCTCAAAGTGGGTGAAATATTTTAATTTAGTGGACAATACTTTGCAATTTAATACAAGACCATACATTATAAAAATAATGGCTTATACCATAAGATAACGCCTTATAAATAGTTTCAGGCTATGCCTGAAACTAGGTATTTAGAATAAGTCATTTATGACCGATAATAGGCGCCAAAAATTTTTTTTTTTCGCAGAATTAACTTGCTTCGTTTTAATGTTTATAATTTGTTCAGATAATGTTCCATCGAAAAAAATAAAATTGAATAATGGTTTACAAGGTAATGTCCATACACAATTAATATTTGGATTAATTTATAAATTAAACGGGAATTGCAATTAAATAGAATCAATATGTATATTATAATTTAATACATAGTATCTAAACAATATGGACTTATATTAAATGGAGCATTAATTTTTATTTATACATAAATAAACTCTTATATCTTATTTAACTAAAAAACAATTTTTACCGATCAATATTCGCCAATACTACTGTAAACAATGATTTTCTTTAAAAAGTAATCATTTATTCGCCGAATAATTTGTACAAAAAAAATTACAACATAATCAAGCGAATCAAAAAAATTTTCATCAATTTTATTAAATCTAAAGTACCATACAAAAAATTAAAATGAATTATGTTGAACAGTATAAAACAAAATCACTCAGCAACTAAGTATTATGATTTTATAGATTAAATTATAAAAAAATATTTATTTAAATAATCGTAGTCCATATATTAGTTTATATATTAATTTGAAAATATGATTTTATTATTTTGTTTGTGCTGTATATATTATATATGAATAAATGATTACTTATATATAAAAAAAATATTGTCCAACTAAAAATGCAATATCTCCCA
Organism: Chaitophorus viminalis; assembly: GCA_025469195.1. Classification (NCBI taxonomy): domain Eukaryota; kingdom Metazoa; phylum Arthropoda; class Insecta; order Hemiptera; family Aphididae; genus Chaitophorus; species Chaitophorus viminalis. The sequence goes on along the minus strand of JAIPRK010002707.1, from coordinate 4,094 downwards.
CTGTGGGTTAGCATTTAACAATACAACCAATTGAAAATAACAGTAAATTAAACAATATTACAATGATAAGATAATAAAATAATATGTTACCACAATAAGATCAAGAAGATAATATAATAAAACAGTAGATAGAAGTATTTGAGAAAAATGTATTTAAAGCAGCCTGAAAAGATAAATTATGGTATTTCATAAATATCTTTAAACTGTGTATGAGTTA
>JAIPRK010002706.1:0-14520 GCA_025469195.1 Chaitophorus viminalis | reverse complement strand
TATATATATATATATATATGTATTATCATTTTTTCTCTTTCTTTTGCTTTTTTCTGTCCATCTCTATAAATTCGTCGTGTTTCAGATCAACGATGTACGGGCTTATATTGGAAAACCTCTCGGAGTATATAAAAAAAATGTACGGCGAAGACAGATGGGAGGAGATCCGCCGAATGGCCCAGGTGGAGCAACCTAGTTTCAGCGTGCATCAAGTATATTGCGATTCGCTCATACCTCGGATTGCAGAAAAATCGCAAGAAGTATGTATACCTATATAATACGAAACCCACGTTTTGGCACCTACGTGCGTTTACCCGGAACGGCGACAAACGAACATACTGTATTATACATCATAATCGCGCGTGTGCCGGGTTCGGTATTTGTTCGCTCAATATTATTTTTTATCTCCTTCCCTTCGTCTCACTGTCTTGTTCCAGGTACTCGGCATCACGGAGAAAGAATTTTTCGAACAAATAGGAGTTCATTTTGTCACGTTCGTCGGCCAATACGAGTACAATCGCATACTGTCGGTGTTGGGACGTCACATGAGAGACTTTCTAAACGGTAAGAAATACAATCGTCATTCCCGGATATCGATCAACTTCACCCGAATCGCATGTTAGTATCGGCCAAAAGTTTGTAGCTAGCCTATCCGTTGATAAATAATAATTATATATCATATACATGACGGTGAACGCGCATGTCAAACGGTATAAATATCTGTATAGCTGGTTCGTTAGACGACGAGCAACAGATAGTGTATTCGGTATAAGATTAAAGAGCGCCATTCTCGTTTACGACTATTCGTGACACGAATCGATGACGCACGAGGCTGACCTTACATTACCCATGCACATAATATATACCATGTGTCTATACACGTTATGTGTGTATTAATAAATCGCATGTATTCGAAACCCTACCTTGTCCGTATACGCATTGCAAATTAAACAACCAATCAATGTGTGTTGAATATACTATCGAATGTTTTGGGTGACGAAAAATTAAATTTAACAAACAAGGTTTCGCATTGTATATTATTATACTCCGTAACATTTTATTGTTATCGTGTTGAGGATGAAAATTTGATAGCGTATCGCACCACCACCACCACTATACCATGACCACCTCCACCGCCATAACCACCACCACTTTTTGGCACCACGTGTGCCTGTAAATAATACAATTAACACCGTGATGGAAATGCTTGATTGCTATTACGATCGACTCATGTTTTATTTAGTGACGCAGAAGAAAAAAAAAAAAAACGATTCAAATAATTGATGGCGGATACTTGCGACCGCAACTATCATGCTGGTAAAACTTTACACTCTCCCCTCCCCATCCCCACTTCACCACTGATGGGTTTTTTCAGTATTTCTTGTGTATAGCAACCAAAATATTAAATTTGATTTCTTCCATTTTGCGTTTTTTAAAATTAAAATGTCAACGTAACCAATATTATCTTTTAACTGGATCTCGGTTTTTTCCCTCTTCTCTACAAGTGCATGTCATTTTCATATTTTTCCATTCCTTCCTTCCTTCCTTCCTTCCTTCCATTCTTTACCTTTATTCTCTTGGTTTTTTTTCAGTTTTATATTATTTAAATTTAACCAACCCCAGACTGAAAGCTTGGCGTGTTTTTACTTATAAGTTATATATTCGTATATTATAATTAGAACAACAGCTGATTTTCTTTGGGTATAAAGACAATGTTTACATAGAACCCATATTATAGTGTCACATAATAATATGCTCATATAATTTCCTACACGGTTTTATAACATCAAAAAGAGCAAATACAAAACTTAAAATAGGAGATGATAATAATATGAACAAGTAATAGAATAATTTCTTATGACATTAACCTATATATAGCATATTATAATAAATCACGTAAAATTGTTCAGTTAATGAAATTAATTTTGAATTATGTTAAATTTCAAATTAATTTATCGTTTTATAAAAACATTTATTTCGTCACGAAGCGTGTGTATTATGTTTTTTTTTTTGTTTTTTTTCTGTAATTACCAAAATGTACTTTAATCCTTTTAGTAGCCCAAACGTACAAATTTCATAGAATAAAATAAAAACATTTATCAAAAAGTTTGATTTAACTCAATATTGTTTTCATTTCACATAATTATTACAATCGAATCACATAATTTGTGTGGCGAGACTTTTTTTATTTTTTTGCAATTTATCGTTATTATTTTATTACTTTAATCAGTATAAAAAAAAAAAAAAACCGGCTATCCATATATACATATATTTGTGTGTATGTATGTATGTGTATATTGTATATGGATACTCGTAGTCAATTGATCGGGTGGAGTGTAAAAGTTATTAACAACAATTGTGGCAGATTCTATGGAGCCGATAACTACCACCATCCAACATCGGTATGAGAGGCGTATTATCATGTACAGTGTTCTCCATATAATGTAATTTTATACGAATGAAATAAAAAAATATATATTAGCTATTGTAAATAATATTACTAATACCATCTAGTGTAGGGGCCAGGAACATTTTCGTAGGAAACAGCCATTTTTAAAAAAGTTACGAAACCATGATGTCTAGAGAGCCACACAGATTTGAATGACATTTTTTTTTTTTTTTTAAACAAACATAATAATACCGATAGGAGTCCGTTTCTATCCAAGTTAACTGATAATATATGAAACACAACGTGCAGGTGCCCCTGAAACGTAAAAACATAAAAAATGTTCTATCAGGTACTAATAAAAGACCGTAAAACGTTTCGAAACGCGGTATGTGGGATAACCAAATACGAGTTAAAAAGTTAAACGTTTTTTAACTATACACGTATATGTGTATGTTACGACACAAGCTCATTCTGTTCAAAGGAACATCAAATTTAACTAATTTAACGAGGTATTTGTGTCTATTTCAATGATATTCAACTAGTAATCAGTTAATTAATTTCATATAGGCCCGTTCAGTTGACTTTTTTCCTAATCTTAATTCCAATGATAATTTTTTTTTTTCGTACAAATTATTGTTCTTAATAAAAAAATTAAAATTATTAATAATCGTGCAAGTATTTAATTTCTTTTTCCTGGATTTATATAAATACCATAGTAATATTTTCCCATTAAAAAGAAAAATAACTTGTTTTCAATATCAAGTTGAGTTCCTTTTTGTTTTTTGTTTAACTTGTAACTTTTACAAAATAATAAAAATGAAAATTAACTTAAAAGTGTACTTGTATGTGTCTAGTTCAAATTGACCTGACCTGTTAAAAAAATTAGTCTTTTTGGCTAACATTGCTGATAACCAGTTAGGATTACCTACTCGAAATAATCACTGTACGTTGTAGAACGTGTAAAAAGGCTGGACAACGTTCGACGCGTAAACAGCCGGATTGTTACAGAACCTTGTCGAAATATCATTATATTTTTGGTATTAAATCGCGTACATAATATTACGTATATTATACAGGTTTGGACAATTTACACGAGTACCTAAAGTTCTCGTACCCGAAAATGCAAGCGCCGTCGTTCATCTGCGAAAACGAGTCCAGACACGGGTTGACGCTGCATTATCGCAGCAAACGTCGCGGCTTTGTGTACTACACCATGGGTCAGATAAAAGAAGTGGCCAGACACTATTATCACAAGGTTTGGCAGCCCCGGCCCGTAGCGGAATCGCCGATCCGATCGTAACCCACGTGTACATTGTTTCAGGAAATGCGCATCGAACTGGTGTGCGAAGAGTTCGTGAACGATACGCTGCACGTGACATTTCAGCTGGAATTCGACAATAGAGCGTTCACATTGGCGTCCATGACAATGACCCGGGAAGAAAAACATCTACCGATTAGTGCCTCAGTGCTGTTCGAAATATTTCCGTTTTGCATCGTGTTCAGGTCGATGACAAAAAACCGACGTAAAATTAATATGATATATATTATTTCTCTTCATCAATATTATGCAGTTTAAGCGTTGTTTTTTATTTTTTTCATCTCTTCTCTTTGATATTATTATTTATTATTCTCGATATATGCATTAAACACGCGGAGGGAAATAATATCAACGATCGGTACCATGCGAAATGTTTAACCGATGTTTTTCCTTTGCCTTGTATACAGTTCCAACATGGTCGTCCATAGCATTGGTAATTCGTTGCTGGTCATCTTACCGGATTTGGTCGGCAAACAGATAACCAACTGGTTCGAATTGGTCAGACCTTTGATAGCTTTTAAATTTCAAACGGTAAGTGATGCGAACACAAGTGTGGGCAAATCAACATCGCAATAATGCATACGTTTGTGTTTAACGAACACGATAATATCGTTTAAATATTCGTGCGGACAATAGATACTGAATCGGACGAACAATATTTTCGAGCTGGTCGCTTTGCAACCTGTGGTCTCCAACCGGCCCGTCGATCGGCAATTCATTCTGGACAACAAGGCCGACACTTCACCGGAAGAAAACAAACTGCGACTAAGAGGTATGGCACTACACTGTTGTACGAGTATTAAACGTACAATAGTGTACACATTTTTGAACGGTACACGGTTGAACAAAAGGCTCGGCAAAACATTTGCAGTTGCTAACCGTAAGCGTGCGATGCATTAAATCATTAAATGGCAACAACCCTTGTTTCGTTTAGGACAAATGATTTACATGGACAATTGGCAAATGATGATGTTCTTAGGTACGCCGGTGATGCCTAATCTCACGGCGCTAGTCACTACCGGCCTATACATAAATGATCTCTCCATGCACGATTTCAGCAGGTTCGTGGCCAAAATAGTAATTAATTGGAAAGTTTCGTTCGTTCGTACGTACGTCCGTCCGTCCGCCCGCCCGCCCGCCCGCGGTAATTTATTTCGGCGTGCCCGCGTGGTGCGCACGAAGCCTGAATGTATCGCGAGTTTTACCATACGATAACGGAACGCTAATAACAATAATAATAACAATAACAATTATAATAACAATAATAGTAATAATGATAATAATAATATTTCTATCGTTTTGTTATACCCTAGGGACTTAATGTTGGTAGGGACGCAGCAATCGGCCGAGTTGAAACTGGCACTGGACCAGGAGCAGTCAAAGTCGAAAAAACTGCAAGAGTCGATGCGTAAACTGGACGACGAGATGAAGCGCACGGACGAGCTGCTGTACCAGATGATACCCAAACAGGTGGCCGACCGGCTGCGGAAGGGTGAGAACCCCATCGATACCTGTCAGGTGCGAGTGACGCCGTCACCATCACGGCCAATCGTGATTGTTACAGATTTGTATCGATTTTCGTCTGGCTTTTTTTTTTCTTCGAATTTTGATTATTATTTTTTTTTTCGTTTCAGATATTTAACAGCGTATCAATATTATTCTCGGACATCGTGACGTTCACCGAGATCTGCAGTAGAATCACGCCAATGGAAGTGGTGTCCATGTTGAACTCTATGTATTCCATATTCGACGACCTGACCGAGCGCAACGACGTTTACAAGGTTGAAATAATATGTATATATTATTCATACGATGCCGAATACTTTTCTTGTCGAAACCATGCAGAATTAATAAAATATAATAATAATAAAATAAAAAAAAATAAATCAGTATAAAACAGTTTATATAAGAATGCGTTTCAGGTCGAGACCATTGGCGACGCGTACATGGTCGTTTCGGGTGCGCCTATGACCGAAGACAATCACGCGGAGAAAGTTTGCGACATGGCTTTGGACATGGTCGAGGCAATAACAGATCTAAAAGATCCGTCAACAAGTAATTACATTGTCATTATTACCGGCCGAGTTAAATTTGAGATTAATAGACTCAAAAACTACAGGACTTTATTTTTGAAAAATTCTATGTGTTTGTTCGGAGAAGGTTGGATGCATTGGAATCGTTTGGGCTTCGATAATTTCACTATACTACCCTCCAAAAGAAGATATTTAGGTACTTTTAGTACTTTAGTGACACTGAACAAAAAAAAAGTTAAAATTGTTATTACACTTATTTTTATGGCATAGGTATGTCAATTTTCATCAGATTGTATTTTTTTTTTTTTTTTGTCGACAAAACTTATGACAGTACGATAAGTCATAATACATCAACAATAATCCTATATACATATTTATTTCATACATATATATATATATATGTATATATTCTTTACATGTGAATAAAATTATGCCATATTGCATGTTTTCACATTTTTCTTCAACGAACTATAGATTCTAGAATACATACAGTATATATACATCAATTTTTATATTTATAGAGGTATATAAATAAGTATACATCGAAAAAGAATTATCTAATATTTTTATTGAAATCTAACAATAGTAAATTTTATTGTTTGGTCAGCTAATAGATACTTTCTTGAATTTAAATTCCTGTGAAAAACATAAACATTTATAGCATATATAAAGAATTTTTGATCTTAATAATACAGTAGAGAGTGTGGTGTACCTCGTTCATAGGATAGGTCATTTATAATGGATTTGTTAGATCTGAATGCAATGCTAGGTATCATTGCATACGAAAAGTGGTTCTGAACGGAGATGATTTGTTAGTCTAGAATAAGTATATATATTATGTTATTATGTAATATTATGTCAATATTTGCTGTTCAAACGTTCATAAAAATAATTGTACCTATAGATATCAACAATTTTAAAACACACTTATGGATAACCTTGTGTTACAATTTAGAGCCTTAAGTATAAGTACTAAAACTTTATGAATTTTCAACTACAAAATAACTTACAAACTATCACGGTTTTGAGTTTTGATATGTTTCATAGAAATTTGAATTTTAGGCGCTTATAATATAATGTGATTTTCGAATTCTTTTTATTTGTAGTAAGGACAACTTATAATAAATCTCGTATCAAATTTTCAAGATTTTTAACTATTTACCCCCAAAGTACCAACTAGATTCGCTTTATTTTTAGAAAAATTGCTATATGAGGAAATCGAAGCATTTTTACTGCTCCATAACACAAAAAGAAATACACATTATTGTAAAATCAATACATTTATCACTCCGTTCAGGATCTAAAACTATATACATAACCAATTAATTTCACATTTTATAGTTACTTAAAATATATTGTATTTTTGAAAAAAAAAAGTACTTTATTGAGTTACACCTGTCAATAATAATTAAACTTAATATACCAATGCGTGTTTTACTTGACTTACTAAGGGTTCGCCCGTTCATATTCATATTCATTAATAATAATGATTACAACATTATCACATGACTCATTCGTTACGCGCTCGTTTCTGCCGCAGAATCTCATTTACAAATCCGCGTCGGCATACATTCCGGCGCCGTGGTGGCTGGCATCGTCGGCATGAAGATGCCAAGGTACTGTCTATTCGGAGACTCAGTCAACACCGCGTCTCGGATGGAGTCCACCAGCGAGGCGATGAAAATCCACATATCTCAGACCACCAGAGACCTGATATCGACGTCGTACACGGTCAGCGAACGCGGCGAGATTTACGTGAAAGGAAAAGGTAAGAGCACGTATAGTTCACCCGATTGCGTCCATTAAATATCAGGGGTTGACCGGTGATTAGCAATGTTTCCCTTCCCCGGAACCCTTGCAGGAACTCAAACGCCACTGGAGCGTAACATTTTAGATTCTGAACGGAGTGATAAATGTATTGGATTTACAATGAAGTGGTTTTTTTTTTTTCATCAAGTTCTTGGGCAATAAAAATGCTTTGATTTCCTTATACAGCAACTTTTCTGAAAGGAAAGTGAAGGTAGATGAAACTTGGGACTTTTCAAAATGGTCAAGAAAGACCACAAAAAATTATGAAAAAATTTTTTTTTTTGAAATGCTCTAACTCAAATACGAAGTGTTCTGAATTTTATTTTTAACCTATTTATAGAAAATTTAAATTTTAAATTTTTCTAAATATTTTATTTTGAAATATCGATAAAAAAAATTCGGCTGTCCCAAGAATCTTAAAAATGTATTACAAGGTTTATTATAAGGTGTACTAATTGCATAAAAAAAAAAGATCACAATTTTTTTTATAAGCGCCTCAATTTTAAATTTTAATAAAATACGTCAAAATCGCGATAATTTACAAGGTATTTTGTAGTTGAAAATTCATACAGTTTTTGGTATTTATACTCAATGTTCAAAATTTTAACACAAGAAAAAAAAATTTGAAATAACAATTTATTTTCAAACAATTTTAAATATTTGTTATTATTTAAAAAGTATAAATCGTAGAAACTTGAAACTTTTACCAGTTTTTAAATTATCATTTTCTTTAAATGAATTTCTATTTGAAATATTTTATTTTTTAATATTTTTTTTTTTTTTTTTTTAATAATTATAGATAAAAAAAAATTGCTTGGGCAAAGTACTTGAAAATTTATTTGTAGAATTTACAGAAATATTGTTCTTACTGTTTTTCAACAATTATTGAAGTACAGAGACACGATTATTTGCCATTAGCGTTTGATGTGCAAATACTGACAAAATATTATAATTTAAAAATAAAAAAATATTTTATATTATCATATATACCTATTCTAGACTAACAAATCATCTTCGTTTAGAATCGTTTTCCGTATACAATGATACCTAGCATTGCATTCAGATTTAATACTTTCATTAGAATAACCCATCTTTTAAACGAGGTCTACTCCAACCTCTTTTGTGCAGCAGAGCGGAGCAACCCATCCGGTTTTTTTAATATAAATAACTAACAAAAATTAGTTACATTTTTCGTACACCTTAAAATTATACGACACCTATCTGGCATGGAAGGTTTGATGTTTGAAAAGTATATACCTTTGTCACGTCCATCGGCAATCGAGGAAAACGGTTAAACATTGTAAGATGATGTTTTCAGGGAACATGAAAACCTATTGGCTGGAGCATAGTGAAAACCGGTTGCCACTAAACAGAGTGACACCGATTACAGATACGTGGACGCCGAGCATCATCAATATGGACGAAATATTCAACAAGATGTTGAGGACTTGTTCGCCGAAACCGTACAAAGAAGGGGCTCGACACTCGATACCGTGTTCGTCTGTTGAAGAATACTACCGAAGTTTGTATAGAAATATTAATATAATTTATTTGTCCATGGTAGCTGCAGTATTATTGTGCACAACGTAATCAAGAATACTTATGGCTATTGTTAAGTATAGTGTTGAATTAAATGTTTTTTGAAACCTCATAACCATAAAAAAAAATAAAATAAAAATAGGAGCCCGTTAATAAAATTAAGATATTTGTAACAAATGTTAAAATAATAAGGTTGGTAACAACTGACTTGTAGCTGATGTTTTCATAAACTTTTTAAATAAAAATATATTGTTTAAATCACTAATGTGATATGTTAAGACAAATTGCGTATTCTAAGAGGTCACCAAAATAATTCGTTTTTTCTTGAAATACGTTAAATTGCTCATCTTATATATAATGTTAATAGAACGCTGTATCGGTACGCAATATTATTATTGTATACAAACAGCATTAAAAACTATGGCCCAGTGGTATAATATTTCAGTTAATTAATTAATTCTTAAAACATTAGTCTATATAATATCTGAGAAAAAGAATATTTAACGGTATGAATAAAACGAACTAACTGATTCTAGTTAGATAATGAGAAACGAAAAGAATAACAGAAAAAAATTTATCAGATTGTAGTATAATATTATATAAAACAATGCAAATATAAGTAAAAGAAACTCTCTAACTGCGCACACCATAAAAAAACGGATAATATACAATATGGAGGGAAACAAAAATTTGAAATATAATTACGAAGTTGAAAAAAAATTGTCTGATTTGTACCGTTTTCGAGGCAAAGCAATAATTTTTGCAATTTATCCTAACGAAATTTAATAATTTTACGACTATTATGTAAATCAGAAGATTTAAAAATAAAATAGGTTTGGGAGATAATGCATAATTATTTCTTTCTTTTTTTTTTTTTACTTAAAGCTTCCACTAAAATATTTCAACATTTGGACGAGACGGTTTATTATTATTTTTTTTTTCATTTTTATTTTTATAAAAAAATTCTTGGCTTAAGGTGCCAGTAAACGAAATTTAGATATTTTTCGGTTTTCCATCATGTTAACTCGAGTGATTGTATTTTCTTCCTCTTAAACGTTAACAAGTGTTTTCTTCCGGTAACCATTTAAATAATATCTTATCGTGTGGTTACACAATTTGGAAAGATCAATTTATTATTCTACATATTTTACTTTTCATCAATGACTTTTTCCCCCGAGCGCACGCTATTGTATACTAACATTTTCGACTTTTACTCGGATCAATTCGAGTCCATATAAATACATTTTTCCGATTTCACTGGACGCTCGTTGTTTAAATCAAAGTTTAATAATCAATGAATACGACCGGAAACGGTACAATGCTTTGTTTTGAATTATATTATTTTCCTCATTGACACCCTATCCCATCGTTGCATTCTATTCCTGCGTGATTGCGTTGAAGGAAAATTGTTATTGTTGTTGTACCTGAAGTCCATTAAAGACGTTATTACATCTAGAGTCAATATCTCGAGGCAAACTATTATTATAATTATACGGTATACGCCCGCGGAGAAGCCATAAATTACGGATAAATCATTACTGTTGTTAACGTATTATATATTATAGCATACATGAGTTTAATACCGGGTTCCATGCAATGGGAATACAATTAAAATAATTAATTAAAACGATGTCGAGAGTGATATCACGAATATGTGATTAAAATGTAGAATTCATTGCACAAACATAATATAGAAGTTGTATAATATAGAAGTATATACCTATAGTGCAGCATGTGAGTATTGTTTTACATATTATTGAGATTATTTTAAGCACCCACTTTATTTTATTTAATGTTAGTAGGTTCCCTGCGCAACACTATATTATATTCTCTGGAACAATAATAATAAAACATGATTTAAAGTTCATGTTTTATTGCCATAAAAGTAACATCAACTATGTACCTACACTTATGGGGGAAGGTTGAAAATCTACCATGGACTTGGTTGGAATAAATATGAGTAGAAAAACTTATATTCATATATTTTTAAATAAAATTATAATAATATGCTTTTTGCAATAATCTCTGTTCACGGCTAAAATTTCTACCGTGGCTATACGAATAATTAATTTTTCTACCGCGGTGGATGGCGAGGCGATGTACTCGTGTAATAACAACCAGCTGTCCCGGATGAAAACACCAGTTGTACTGGGGATACTGAACTCGATTCACCTTTCTAAAAATGTATAAAATTAATAATATTAATAATAATAATAATAATAATATTAACTGCTGAAATATCTGATTTCCCCCCCTCCCCCAGTTTCGCTTAACCACCAATATTTTCCTAGTGAAATTGGACGACGGTGATTGTAACAATTTGGAAGTACATACATATTATTACCTACAATATTATCACGGTTGCTCGTCTCTCGATTGCGGTGAAATGCGCGCACCCGCTGTACTAGTATTACAGCGGTAGTGTATATTTTTTCGTTTTTCTTTTTAATTGTCCATTCGTTCGCATGGTTAAAACTTAGTATGACGTTGCAGAAGGCCGATCGAATTCTCTGAGCTTCACGCCCGTCGTGTCGCAAATGACGCTGCAAAGGATGGTGTGCCTGAACCGGAGCTCATCACCGCTGTCGTCCGCGGACGTGATGCACATAAGGCACAGGTTCAAGAGAAACATGGCCGGAAGAAGCGGTTCGCTGAGCTTGCCGATCTCGCCGGCAACGCGCCAGGAAGACAGAACATCCGCCGCGGTCTGCAAAGCCATCGCTGACGCTGCGGCCGCCACCACCGCGGCCATGGAGTCGTTGCGATCGTTTTCACGTGAACCGCTCTCGCCGCCACCGACGCCACCACCTCCACCGTCACCGCCTCCACCACCACCATCGCCGCCTCCAACCCCACCATCGCCGCCTCCATCCCCAATCCGGCCGCTGCCACCGCAGCAAGCCACCGCAATCCGGCCGGAAGCGTCGCAGCAGCCGGTGGTGTACGTACATCCGGTTCCGGTCAAGTCCAACCCCGTGCTAGTACACGTGGCCGATTACGTGTCACCCGATTGCGTGGACTCGGAGGAGGAGGAGGAGGATGAGGATGAGAAGGAGAAGGAGGTGGTGGTGGATGAGAAGGAGGACGAGCATCAGTTACGCATGGACTCGCCACTGTGCCCTGGAGACGACCGGTCGTATCTGCTGCGCGAGTCTTCGGAGGAGGAAATTCACCTGATGCCGGTGGCCGACACCGATTTCCCGGACAACACTGAGTTCATCAAGCAGCTCACCCCCCAACGGCTCAAGAAACGGCGCAAAGTGCTAGTAAGTTTGTTTCCCCTAGAAGGCGAGCAGTTAAGAATGTCGACCACGTCGTCGGAGAACGAGGACGAGGACCAGGATCAGGACGGGGTCCAGGATCAAGACCGGGTTGAAGCAGAGACATTGTCCGATGTCGGCGAGGATTATCCGATAGCTTCCACCGGAAATACCGCGGTAACCTCTTCCAAGTCCGATGGACAAATCAACAAGCTGTGGCGGCGACGGCTGGGTGGCAAGATGGACGCAAGCACTTCGATACGGAACTCGTCCAGAAAAAAATCGCAGTCACATTCTTGCTGTTTGATTTAAGTTGAGACCCATACCCACCCACCCACCCACCCACACACACACACACACACACACACACACACATGGTATTAGGCTTAGCCATATCCCGTTGAAAAAAAAAATCACTTTTCCTTTAATAAATTCAACAGTGTTTCGCCTTCTACAAAAATAAACTTTATCAAAGTCGAGTAGTAATTATGAACATGGTTTTTCACGAATTAATCTCAGAAGAATTAACAAATACCCATCTGTTCTAAACTCTAAATGATGCAATGGAATTATTAGTTTTTAAGTCATAAGGGAAAAAGTTTGTTTACTTTATTTAATATTCATAATTCTTTAAGTAGATAATCATTTAAAATCAATTAAAATTTAAACATGGTACACAAAAAGATTAAAACAAGGTTTTCTTTTTAAAATACAAGAAAATTGGTCTCTCAAAATATTACTTTACCATCCATGCGGCACATATACACACACACACACACACACACACACACACACACATACACACACATGCATACATATACATACACGTACTAGACAAAATCTACACATCACCGTAGAGTATAATACAGCGTGCACCAAGAAGCACTTTTTATACCTGTAATTTATTTTTAATTTTACTTTTTCGTTCGTATTTATATTAGTATTTTATCATTTAGCAAAGGTATATTATTGATATCACATACCATATTATATTGTATTGTGTTCGTTTTTTTTTTTTTTTTATTATTATTACTCAATCGCCCAATCGCCATTGAATGAGTTTGTGCATATATGTACTAAAACAATAAGTTTAGTTCCTATATTATGATAACATTTTTAATGCGTAGTATATATTTTATGAAATAAAACTGGTCAATCATCACCATCAGTAGAGAGTTCAAATTAAAGTTGAAATATAACTCGTGTCAACGAGGAATTTACGTTTTTCCGTAAAAATTGTATGGGCTGCCAACGTTTTTAACGATCCCACGCGGGACACATAATTATAATGGGAATTACGTCGCGGGAATATTGTAATAGGAACTACAGATTTTATTTCAATATTTTTCCCTGTAGACCATCCGCGTGGTTTTTTTTTCTCGAGTAATTTATTTTTACATTGGCTTATTGAATGTAATTATACTTATGTACTATATATTCATTTTATATAGTTATTTAAAAAAATATGCTTCAAAGGTACTCAAATGAAATACAGTAAACAACTTTTTCTTATATAATATAGTTGCCAATCGGTGTTTTTATTCTGTTAATATATTACCAATAGCTTTTAAGAAAACCATTGTAATTCAAGAATAGTTCGCAGACGGTACTTACTCCGTAGACAAAGACCACAAAATATAATGACTAAAATATCTTATCATCGTTGTGTCTGAACTCTGAATCAATACCTATTAGTGTTTATCGAACCCTTCCATCCTATAATATAATGTATGTATAAAATATCAAGAATACAAAACAATCACAATAATATAACATTATAGTATTCGGGTTGGTGATTTGTGTTGATACATCGAATGGTTTTATGTAAAAATTAATATTTCATTCGAATAATACTGATTATAATATAAGTAGTATTTCTTAATTAGCGTATTATAGGTTTTAGATTCTGAACGGAGTGATGGAATCTATTGGTTTTACAATGATGTGTGTTTTTTTTCTTATTTTTTATTTTTTTTTTTGTGTCTGAGGACATGATTTTTGGCAGTAAAAATGCTTCAATTTTCTTATACAGCAACTTTTATGAAAGGAAAGTGAATGTAGATGGTACTTGGGCAAGTCAAAAATCCAACTTTTTCAATACTTTTTTAAAAAATCGAAAAAAACAATAAAAAAATTACGAAAAAACGGGAAATTTTACGCAAAATCACGTTT
>JAIPRK010002705.1:0-14540 GCA_025469195.1 Chaitophorus viminalis | reverse complement strand
TGGATAAGATAATATAATGGTTTCTACAAGATTTTTATCTGACATAAAATTGATCTAAAAATAACAATATGTATAAAATTCCAACCTCGCGCCGCGCCACCCTTGTTAAGTGCTCGCGCCTCCTTTGAGTGGCGCGCCACACAGTTTGGGAACCGCTGGTCTATGTTAATCATAGGCGTGTTGTGCCCAGCAAAAAATCATGCCACGAAAAAAAAAGGTCACAAAATCGGTACATTTTATTATTTGTTTTTTAAAAACAATAATATGACTTTCGTCGTAATTTATGTTTTAAAAAGAAAATCAATTATCTATATAAAATGTTTATAACTAAAAAAAGGTATTAGGTACTTATTTAAAAATGCCTTGTGCCTTCCCGGCCACTAAGGTCTGAACACGCATATGATGTTAGGTTTAGGTAGGTACTTACTAATAATTATTAATAAGTAAAGCCATTTTCACACGGTAATAGTAATGGTACTATATTCGCAGAATAATTTTAAAAAAAAAATTGTTTATCCCGTGTTATACCTAACGTACTATGTATAACCTCTTATAGTTATAATTTTTTTACCTACGCGGTTATATGGGTGATTTTCAGTTCCACAATTATTCTATATTTTCGATAAAAATGGTCAAAATCAAAAATTAAATTGTCATAAAAGTGTCGGTTATTTAGAGTATCCGGTATTTAAAGGTTTTCCTATATAAAAATAGTGAAAATGACGCCGTTCCCATAAAACCATCCGCTATTCGGAAGTGTCCGCTAAAGAAGGTTTCACTGTATTAGAAATATATTATTATTTATTAGTCATCTATTTAAAAACACAATTATTTAAAAATAATATTTTATCTTTGAATATTTATTGTAATTTGTAATGTATAAATAAACTTTTTTCCAGAAAAATTATTTTTTGAACAAAAAAATCGAATAAAACTTAATGGTCACTATTCCACTATTCCATTATTCGATATGAGAGTTTCTGCAAACAGTATCAGCTGTCATAATAATTGTCTTGTAGACACTACATTCTTGTAGAATGCATATGATGCTTTTGGTGTACGTGATCTTTGAGGATCGTTAAAATCTACCTTAACAAGTCCAAAATGAATTCTGAAAAAAGTACATAAATAAAAATGAAATTTATTCCTTTGATAAAAATAACTATATTCAGGTAAACATATGGTGGGAGAGGTGTTCAAACTTCAAACCACCCTCTTTATGTTATCTTTCTAGTTTCAACCATAGACATCATATTATGATCTATTATATACAATTATAAAAATTTATATGTCTATGCTTTCTATTATACATATATTAGTTAGGTATATGCAAACAGTGGGAATGTATATAGAACATAAATTATAAATACTATTATCTTCTACAGAATATGAGTAGGTAGATACTAGGATTAATATTAAAATATAATATCGTTTAATTTACCTATCGGCTATCTAAATAAGACATTATGTATAAAAAA
Organism: Chaitophorus viminalis; assembly: GCA_025469195.1. NCBI lineage: Eukaryota > Metazoa > Arthropoda > Insecta > Hemiptera > Aphididae > Chaitophorus > Chaitophorus viminalis. The sequence goes on along the minus strand of JAIPRK010002705.1, from coordinate 13,062 downwards.
ATAGCACAAAAATAGTATTAAAATAGCTTACGAAAATCCATCCATCCATTCAAAATTGTCCAAAAGCGACCATACCGTATAACCTATGACATTACAACCGTCTTCATGTATTGCTTGTAATGTGGCATTTAAATGACCCTGTAGCATTAAAAATATGTAAATAATAATACTGGTTAATTGTATATTTAACATAAGATAGAATAAGTGCCTTTATGAAATTTATTCTATCGAAATCTTTCAATTCTCCATTGTCACCGTATCCGTTTTCTGTTATAATTACGGGAGGATTGCCATATTCATTTTTTAAGGTATTTAAAATCTTTCTTAATCCTTCAGGTACTGCCTACAAAATGGTTTTAGTAATTTACACCATTAAAAAACACAAGTTGGATTTATATAGGTAATCTTACTACTAGCCATGGTGCAAAAGGTGATCTAAAGAATGATCCTTTTACAGATGTAGCATATTCTGCGTCTGGATTATAATTAAGGTTTGGATCACTTCCATGGGTTACCCAACGAGAAGAATAATAATTAAGAGCATGGAAATCAGTAGAGCCTGTGTGAAAGTAAAGCTTTTCGTTGAGATGTGCGTAACAATTTAAAATTTTAGTAGGTAGGTGTATGAATAAAATGATTTTAAATTTTATACCTTTAATTGATTCAATTTCATCATCTGTAAATGTTGGTAATGTTGACCACGGTCTTCCTTCTTCTTCACATTTCTTATCTACCCACTCTCTCATTACAGGTGGATAATCTCCTTTGTACACTGGGTGATTAAACCACCCTCTCTAAAAACAATAATAAGTACTAGACTTATATTTACCTAATGTTAAATTATTATAGATAGCCGGTAGGAATTAAAAATATGTTTAATACTTCAAATTGATTCGCTCTTTCTGCAGTATTAATATCATCAATTGAATCGGGATTTTTTGGCATAAAATATACTCCATTTACTGAAAAACTTATCTTACCTAAAAAAAAAATGTTAAAATACAAAAAATACATTACAAATGATTGTACTCATTTAAGTTTACCTTGTTGTTGGGACTTAAACATTTTTTCATACAATCTATACGCTTTCCCATGGGCAATAAGTAGTGTATGAGCCGCCAAATAATAGCCGGTATTGTTTAATTGTAAGTATGGGGCATATATCCTATGAGCGTAACCTTTAGATATTTGCATTGGTTCATTAATTGTTATCCACCATTTTACCTACCATAACATATTTGTTATCATTGTTAAGAAGTCACTAAATGTCTAAATCGATTGATCAGTCAATTTACTCTGTCTCCAAAATGAGTGAATAGCACTTGAGCATATTCTTTGAAATAATCAGACATAATTGGATTAACCCAACCTCCAAGATCTTGAAGATATTGCGGAAGATCCCAATGGTACATAGTAACCTGTGGTGTTCTATGTTTAGTATATCGCTTTACTTCGTCTTTTATTTAAATGGGATAATACTTACAAGCGGATTAATGCCATTGGCAATGATTTCATCAATAATTTGATTGTAGTGTGCTATCCCTTTTTGGTTTATAGAGTTCATTACACCCGATGGTGCTATTCGTGCCCATGATATTGAAAAACGATAAAACTGCAGCTGAAGTAGGTAATAACAATAATGTAATTTATGTTCTAAAATTATGACTTATGTTAATGGGAACAAAATAGAATGAGTACTTACATTTAAATTCTTTGCTAGCGCTATGTCTTCTTTATACTTATGGTAGGAATCGCAAGCAATGTCTCCATTGGTTTTATCTTTTATTAATTCTTGATGATTATGAACCAAATTATCCCATATGTTTTCTCCCTTACCTAAATTAAATATTTATAAATAAGCAGAAATTATATTTGTAGATACTTATTATATTAATGTATAAATCATATGTAATAATTGTACCGTCTTCATTCCAGCCTCCTTCTATTTGATATGCAGCAGTTGAAGCACCAAACATAAATCCATTTGGGAAATTATTATCCATAATAATTGTATTATTTACGAGAAATAATTAATAAATTATTAACAGCGATGGATTTGTCTCCAATCAGAACTTAAGTACCTAACAAGATTAACTAAGTATCAATTATTGTGATGAATTAAAAATGCTAGAAGTGCATATTTAAAATACTCCATATTCAAAAAAAAAAAACTAATAAAAAACTAGGTAATTATTATGAATAAATGCTATGTCAAGTGACAACTTCTTGTATAAATAAAGAAAAAAATGTTGGCACGTATTAAATGTAACTGCAAGTTGCAACGAGGGAGATAAGGGGGATTGATCACTTTCATTACATTTTTTTCAATATTTATGATATAAGTATATATTATACTTAAAAAAAATATATTGGCACATATTACATGTGACTTGCAAGTTGCGACGAGAGGGATAAAGGAGATTGATCCCATACGTGACCTTTTTTTTTAAATATTTATGATGTAAGTATATTTATAAAAAAATGAGAATATTTTGATCAGATAAACAAAATTATAAGCTAGAGTACATTGCCACAAAATATTATGTTTATACCACGGACTAAGATATAAGTTATATAATATTTTAGTCCATGATCTATACTATATAATATATTTATTTATTTATTTAATATTAACGGACGCGAGTTTATTAGTATATTATTATCTATGGTCTACGTTTTTATATATTTAATATTTAGTTATTTATACAAAAAATACGGAAATATTATTGTCGATAAATTGATTTTATAATTATTAAATTGGTTAATTTTTTAAGAGATCTAGTAAAAAAAGTGAAAGTTTCGTCACAAAACATTTTGTTTTTTGTGGTCAAAGATTACATGAGTTGTATAAAAAAGTAGCATGCTACTTAATATTTTTCCTCAACAAGGAAATTCTATTAATCATAAATATTTTTAAGGGATAATAAGGAACTTGAAGTAATTACATAGAAAAATACCGAGTAGCGTGCTACATTGTAAGTTTTTTTTTTTTACCTAATTAGAACATAATTTTTATTAATTAAAATGCATTATGTCAAATATTAGTAATATATATAAAATATTTATAGAGAGTGTTATACAAATAATAATAAATCAATAAAAAGTAATAAGATGTGCATAAGTATAAAGTAACCACGACAGCAAAAATCTTACAAAAATTAGCTTCACAGAAAAAAAATAGTATCCATGCTAAAAACATGTTCATGTTAAAAAATGGTAAGTATTACAGTATAAACGTATGGTAGGTAATCATTTTTAGGAATCGAGGAAAATATGTCCACGAAAAAATTAAAATATAAATATAAATACATTTGTATGTTAATATTACCTATATTAAATTTACTTTTGAATTTTGACTTTTTTTGGTTTTAGTGGTTTTTAATCAATGAGAGCTTCTTTAATTCCTATAAACGTGATAAATAGGTATAAGTTTGGATATTGTGTGTGTTCTTACATAATAACCCAATCATTAGTCAATAATTTGCATTTTTATTGCCCAACTATTATGATGGGAATTATGATTTTTTATTACTTATCTATAATATTGCGAATCGCGATGGCTAATTACATAATTATTATTCTGTAACCATTTCTCCGTGCGAAATTGTGTTCCTATTTTATTTATGTAGTATATTGTATATATTATTGTATCATAGAATAAAAAGAATAATTTTCATAATTATTTTATAGTATTATGTTTATTTGAGTTAATCAAAAAAATCATATAAATTAGTACAATGGCACTCGTATGAACTTTTATTTCCGTGGTGTGTTTTTATCCTTTGGGTTTTCTTCGTTGTATAATTTTTTTTTTTTTTTTTTGGGGGGGGGGGTTCGCTACCTCATTTTCCGGTAAGTACAATCTATTCAGTTTTGGACCACATATAGTTCGGATTAAAGTGGGCATACCTACTGAATATTAAACGTTTGGTTATTTTATACTTTTATATCAACCATTCCATTTTATTGATTTGTTACTAATATTAGCCTCGTAAATACGTTTAATTTGAGGTGCCACTACTGCCACTTGCTATTTATTTGAGTAGAAAATAATTTACTGGTAAAAATAAAATTAGTAAATTTACCTTACCGGTAATTGATAAAAATGTATTGAAATTACATTTCTAGTTCGGATTCTGGAATATTGTTTATACGTCATATATTATAGTATATTATTATGCACTAGCGCAAATCGCAGGGGTACTAAGAGTGCTTGTAGCATCCCGCATTGATTAATTTACGAATATCCAAATTCACATTTTAATTCATACTTACACAATTTTTGATTTATTATAACTGTGCACCCATTTTTTTTTTGTGTGGATACAGTGTACCGAAGAATATTATACGTTTCGAATAACTATTAATAGTAATCATTGGTACCTACAGTAATAGTGGCTAATATTGGCTATGAATACATTTCGTCGTATTTAAAGTTTTTAACATCGAGAAAATAGTAGTTTAGAGTCTTTGTCATGTATTAATTTATTTGTAAATTTGTTTATTTACTTTGACACCATTCACAAGATAACAATAGTAGGTACACAGTTTATATGATAAAATAGCTAGGAACATATTACAACAGCGATAGTTTGCCGTCTCTTTTTTTCAGTGAGTTTGGAATCAAATTAATTTAGCTTAACATATTTCAAGTAACTAAATTACTAAATGCCACAATAATAATAATCGTTGAAAAACTAGAAAATCTTACCAAGCCCCTCGATGCAAGAGGTACCAATTGTTATATGGACATATCAAGTTGTTCAGCTGACACACACCATGGTGCGTCAAATGTAGTTAAACTCATCACAGTGTTGTAAAACGTCCCATGAGCTAAATGTGCATTGTGTTTCACTTCTCATACATCAAATTATAAGGGCTGCTCTACTTACAACAAACAAAAAAACAGCAAATTTCTTCTATTTGTTGTCTAAATAAAACTGTTATTAAAATTGACTATTTTTCAATAAAAGCTTATTACATTCACAATCTACTAAGACATTCTTTGTACTATTGTCGAAAAATACACTGTGTTCAATCAATATTCACAGGTAGTTGAAAGTTGAATCAAGTCATATTTAAATAATAGTAAAATTGATGTAATAAACTTTTCTATGAACTAGATAAAATCATTCTCTATAAAGTAATTAAAGTATTTTCACATCAAAATTTCTGAAATGTAATGAATTATATTGTTATGTTTTCCACAGTGCATAGTTTCAAAATGGACAATTGCCTAGAATATTAATAATCAATTATTAAGGTATAAATCAATGTAATAATATTTTAGAATACATTTCATTTTTAGTTGGTTTAATCTATTATTAATATTATTATTCAAAAACTAATGATTAAACTATGAAGTCATTAATATTAAAAAAAAAAAAATCTATATTATAGTACAAAACATAAATAAAAGAAATACAACGTTTAAAACTTAAATGTACATAACATCATCAGAAATGAAATCATTAGTTGTAGCCACTTTTGAGATATCAGACACTTTAACTGATGATTCAGGATCCACAACACCAACAGAATCTATATTTGCCACAAAATTTTGATTATCTAGATTTCCTTCCAAAATGTTTTTGAGTGCAAATAAACTCCATTCTCGCATTACTGAAAATAATGAAATAAATAGTTTTCAAATCAACTAATAAAGTTATTATGATGATGCAAAAAAGTTATACATAAAAAATGAACTTTATAATATTAAAAATAAACTCAGTTATAACAGGGGTCAAGAAGTGGCTTAAAATAAGTAGAGTAATGCCTACATGGCTACATATTTATATTTATTATATAAATATATATATATATATATTCATATACGCGAGGAGAGTTGAGGGATTCCAAAAATTTAGTTTTAACCGAGGCTAACGGGTAAAAATTAGGTCCAACTGCTACTAGTACTTTTATCATAATAGTACCATTGTAAAAATTTAAAATATTAATAAATAAAATATTTCTGAAGAACACTATGAAAATTGATTATTTCTGCAAATAGCTATAAGGGATATGTATTAATTTTGACAAAATAAGTGGAAGGATGTAATACTCATTATTCTCATACTTCAACCACTGGTTATTAGTTATAACTTCTAAGCCCCTAAGTATGCTACTCAATGTTAATACTCCACCAATATAAATTTAGAAGATTGGTGCATCCCAGAAGATAAAACATATTTTAATAAATTATTTAGTTTGTATTCATGAGTCATTATTATAGTTTTTTATGTATTTTTTTACAATATATATATATATATATATATAAGTTGCAATTAAACCCCTATTTGATTGCCAATCATTTATATATATAAAAATGGAGCCAAAAATGCATAACAATTCATTAATTGAGAATAAATGGACCGATTAGGCTCAAATTTTTTTTTTAATTGTTTATAATTGCCAAGTTTTTACGAAAAAAATTTTTGGAAAAACCCTTTTTTTAAATTTTTTTGATGATTGATTTTTTGACTTCCGGAATGTTTTTTTCAAATTGAAAAAGCTACAGCAAGCTTTAGCCTATAAAATTGCCCATATGACATAATTAATCTTTAAATTGGGGCCCTCGGCCAAAACAAAAAAAATGGATCAACATGGAGAAATATGTCGCATATTGAATATTAGGTGTTAATATTATGTTTCACTATATAAAGTAAAGTTTAAATTTTGTAAAGTGATAATTTTCGTATTTTTTTATTTGATAACATTTTTTAATATAATTTAATTATAATTATATATAACTTACATGGATTTTTAGCATCAAATGAACAACATTCCAACAGTATTGGAATAATATTATTAGTACCCATCTGTCAAAATAAAATAAAAAGTATTTAACTATTTGAATTATGGTTTTTAAAATATATATACTATATTATGTAATAAGTAAATTAGTGTTAAAAACAATATTAAGAGCATTTTTACCAAGTTTCAAAACTTAGAATTCATAGCATAATTACCAAATTTTGATGCTCTTTATGGCCGTAACACATATTTGCAATCAGTCGTATTATATCAGATTTAAACCAAAATCTATGATGTTTTTGTACATCAGATTTAACCAATAGAGCTGATAAGTCTTTGACACGACTAAATTCATTATTTGAATCATTATTATCCTTACCAAGTTCGTGAATAATTATTAACACATCTAAAATAAAAATACATTATTCAATAGTGTATACAATATATTATACTAATGCAATTAATTAATACTACCACACCCATTGATTTTTTTAAAAGTGGAGTATGTTGTCGTATATCAGATTTGAATTTTTCTATACTAGAAGCTTTGGCAAGAACATCCACTATATTACTGGTTATTTCTTCAATGGTGCAATCAATAAAAAAATTGTCTATTATTACAAATATAACATCCAAAGACACATCATCAATAAAATTATCCAACCAAATGGATAAAATGTTCATAAGTTGTTCCTTAGAAGTATCCAAAAGATTTGTAAAAGTCAATGAGAAATCTTTGCAGTTTGAGAAGATGGAATCTAAAATTATTTTACTAAAATCAACCATAATTTAAAAGTTTGTACACTTTTATTCATCATCATTATTAATGAATCATGTAATATATACAGCAGAAATTACTTAATATGACTATCCCTACATAACAGTAGATTAGATTAAGATATTAGGTTAATGTACCACTTGTTAATTCTATCACTCAAAACAGCTAATTTTAACATTTTCGACCAGTTTTTATTCTACCATGATAGATAATAAGATAAACAAATGGTCCCAGTCATACCAAATAATTTCTACTGCATTATTACTAGGTACTCATGACTTACCTATACTCTATTTCATTGTGAGTCCAGTGTTCCATAATTTTTTGAATTACGTTGGCATCTTTTAAAACATCCAGCCTAAAGTCAGTGTTGTACAAACATAAATTGTAAAGCAGCATCATTGAACTATTCAATAACTTAAAATCAGCTGATGATATTATAAAATTTCTAAAATCAAATAGTAAATCAAAAACTTTGTTAGTTTAAAAGCATTTTTAAAGAATAATGGATATAAAATAATTGTTTTCAATTTGATATGACGTGCAACAAATAATAGTACTTATACCCAACAATACAATACCTACATAAGAATGAAGTATATTGGTATGAAATTAACATTTAATAATTTTAAGAAGTAAAATCAAATTTTTATCCATTAGATTTGTTAAAATTGACAATAACTATTTAGAAGAAACTAAATTTAATATACTTCATTGTATCATTGTAGAAAATATTAATTATTGTGACAACATAAGCATAATAAAATGTTCAACATACTTAAGTTAAAACCCAAAAATAGAGAGAGCTCACAAACCTTAGTGTATCATTGAAGATTTGAATTAAGTTTTGCTGAGCCAATTGATGATTTACAGAAAAATTAGCCAAAAATTGTAACAGTATGCTACGGCTGAGCGGTTCGTTGACGAAGTAATGGTTACAAAACCACCAGCAGGTCTGAACCAATCCAGATTCCAACAACTCATGTTTGGCATTATCTAGCAACTGAGGCGAATTGTTTCGAAGCCAACGAAAGGTATCTGTCGCAATTTTCAGCTCGTCGTCGGTCGGGCACTTGTTGCTTGACTCGTAAACTGTTGTCAGAGAGGCAACGCGACTCACAAATTCATCCTTTATCGATTGCTGATCCATCTTCTTATGACGCGGTTTTATACTTATTTCCACGTTAGAACTTGACGTTTTGATGAAATCAGTTACAGCGAAGCCGCAGAAGATGAGTACATCTGTGTTGTCACAGATTATATAATATATTCATATATCTGTGGTGCTGTCAATTGTTATTACCTGTGTATTTAACTAAAATTAATCTAAAAACATAATACGATATAAATGAAGGTATTAACAGATGTAATCATAGGTTAAGCAAAATATTGGACAACTTTTTGGAACAAAACCAGCAGTGTCGATTATTTGATATTATTTTCATTGCTTAAGCCATGGATATAGATAATAAATTATCTTAAATCGTGATATTAATGTTAATAGACTAGTTTTGGAAGTTTCCTCTTGTAACCAGTAACCACTAACCGGCGTGATTAACTGAAAAATCCATTTGAAATGATTATTTTTGATTTTAACATTTCATAGTTTTTCGAAATTATCCAAAAGATAAACTTGATGATAAAAATAGTAATTGGTATGCAAATCGTTAATCCTAAAAATATGTTCAGCAAGGAAGTTAATATTCCTGATTAGCGTAAGTGATAAGAGATAAGATACAAAATGTACACACCCGTCGTGGGTACGATAAAAAAATAAAAGTAGTGTACTATAATACAATGTTTCGCCTCGTGTAAAAAATTATTACATTTAATGTTGTTTATTTTTAATATAAATTGTTTTCATACGAATTAAACATTTATATTTTATTAATATTATAATAATACTACTGAAAAAATTAACTGTTTTATTATTATTCCCCTGGGACATTAGTGTGTACACTGTAACTATAACTTCAAAATTATTCATTGATTTATTATTTTAATTACATTAAATATTTTAGTATTATTTATATGAATATATCTGTGGTAAATTTTAGATGGTATTATTTATGTACCTACTAATAAGGTAAAAAAAAAATGTGAAATAATTTTGTTTGTCGAATGCAAGCGAAGCGAGCGTTATATTTTTGGAGGCTCTTTTGATTGTGGGTGCATTTAATTTCAGTTCCTGCAGTTCCTGGTAACATTAAATATCCCTATCCACCACTGTGCCAATATATGCATGATAATTAAAGATGTTCCAATTATGTTAAATTAAATATTGTATAACAACTGATTAGGTGTGGATTCATATTTGTATCTTACCTAGCTACTTTTGAAACAAACAAATAAAAATATGTAGGTAAATAACTGAATGCGAAAAAAAAATAACTAAAAATAACTTCTTATCATAACTAAATTGGAAATAAAATAAAATAAGAATAATAATATATCTTGTGTATGTGTTGACTATGTTAATTTCAACTTCCCTTTCTTTAAGAAGTTTCGACCAATATGGTAATGGATTTCTTAATGTGAAAATACTGCAGTAACCATGTTGTGTTCGAGTTTTTGTAGTTGTTTCTAGTGTTTCTACAATTTTCCATTGCATTGTGCGTGTGCCTATGTTATAAATATCATTACAATAAGTGTTAATTAAAAAATAAAGTCAAAAACACGCTAGTTTCAAATTGTTAGTATTTATTGAAGAAAACTTAATAACATTAATTAAATATGTCTTAATTTAATTTTTTGTTTTTTGCTGTTTTTTTGATCCCAGTGACTGCTAATTAAATTATAGAATACAGATTCTGTTAAGAAACAAATTATATTTGAGATAGAGACCCCGATTTTTTATTGATATATATCTGGCTGATTTAAACTTTTACATAACATTTTTATTCTTTAGATTTTAATAAATTAAAATGTGTATAAAACGAATCTGTAAGACAATCAAGTCCATTCGTTATTTAATAAATTTGAAAATTTTAAAGCTTAAACATACCTTAAAATAAAAATACTTGGTAAGTATGATGATAATTTCAAATACTTTAGATTCTGAGCTATAATAAGCTCTGTATAATATGTATCATATGACCAAGACATTTTAGATTCTGAACGGAGTGATGGAATCTATTGATTTTACAAAGACATGTGTTTTTTTTATTTTATTTTTTTATTCTTTTTTGTAACTGAGGACACCCTATTTGAGAGTAAAAATGCTTCGATTTTTTTAAACAGCCCCTTTTCTGAAAGGAAAGTGAATGTAGATGGTACTTGGATACGTCAAAAATCCAACTTATTCAATACTTTTTTAAAAAATCAAAAAAAAACGGGAAATTTTACGCAAAATCACGTTTTTACAAAATACATTTTTTTAAAATGCTCTAACTCAAAAACCAAAAACCGCAACAACTTGAAATTTTCACCAAATCTCTATATTGGCGTTCTCTATACATGGTTAAGTTTTCAAAGTATTTTGACAATTTTGACTTATCTATAGACAATTTAAATTTTCGATTTTTGTAAAAATTTTTATTTTAAACATCTATAAAATTTAATTGGCTGACCGAAAACTCTTGAAAATGTAATACAAGGTATATATTAAGTTAAACTAATCGTAACTAAGAAATATTGGAGACCGTCTCATTCAAATTTTTTTATAAGCACATAAAGCTCAAATTTGTATAAAATGTGTCAAAATCATGATTATTTGCAAGTTATTTTGTTGATAAAAATTCATAAAATTTATTCTGTTCATACTTAAGGTTCAAAATGGTAACACTAGGTTATCCATAAGCTATTCTTCAAAAATCTTTAAAAAAATTTCTACCGGACCAAAAGGAAAAAAATTTATGAACGTTTGAAATTTAAATTTTTACGAAATTGCATAAAATAGCGATTTATCATCAAATGATTTTAAATATTTGTTATAATTCAAAAAGTATAAGTCACAGAAACCAGTTGTTAAGATAGGCATTTCCTCTATGTCATATTTTTTTCAAAATATAATATTGATTTTTAAGCCACTTATAGGTATTTAAAATATTCGAATTTTTTACATTTTTTTTTTTTATAATCGGTGATAAAAAAAAATTGACTCATACAAAATACTTGAAAATTTAATAGAAGATTCTACAGAAGTATTTATTATTGTCATTCAAAAATTATTAAAATCCATTGGCACAATTTTTTTTTATAAGCGTTTGAACAGCGAATTTTGATATAAAATTACATGTAAAATATAATGTAATGTATAATTTTCTAGATTGACAAATGATATCGGTTTTTGAAATTTGCTCTAACTCAAAAACGAAAAACCATAACAACTTGAAATTTTCACCAAATTTTTATATTGGTATTCACTATACACACTGTAGTTTTCAAAGTATTTTGACATATATTGACTTATTTATAGACAATTTAAATTTTCGATTTTTGTAAGTTTTTTTTTTTTAAATATCTATAAAATTTTTTTGGCCGTCCGAAAACTCTTGAAAATGTATTAAAGGATTAATTATAAGTTATACTAAATGTAACTAAAAAATATCGGTGATGGTTTCACTCAAATTTTTTTATAAGCCCATAAAATTCAAATTTGTATAAAATATGTTAAAATCGCGATAATTTGCAAGTTATTTTGTAGTTGAAAATTCATAACATTTTTTCTGTTTATACTTGAGGTTCAAAATTTTAACACTAGGTTGTCCATAAGCTAATTTTCAAAAATATATTAAAAAATTTCTACCGGACTAAAAAGAAAAAAATTTATGACTGTTTGAAATTAAAATTTTTACGAAATTGCATTATAATTCAATTTAAATATAAAATACTATATTATTATATACACATTTTAGACAAACATATTAACTCCGTTGAGAATCGTTATTCGTATACAATGATATCTATCATTGCATTCAAATTTAACAAATCCATTGTAATAATGACCTATCCTATAAACGAGGTGCACTCCACCCCCAAATGTATAGCAAAGCGAGGCCCATCCGTTTTTCAAATTCAAATTAATATAAGTTTTTAAGATTTAGAAATAGTATAATTTGTGCTGTACGAAGGCAAGGGAGGGTTCCATTTCGCACACACTTATTTATAGACAATTTAAATTTTCGATTTTTGTAAGTTTTTTTTTTTTAAATACCGATAAAAAAATTGGGGAATAGTAAGTTCCTACACGAGAGTAGCAGGTAAACAATTACATATGTTAGTTCCTACACGGGCATATGTAAGTTCCTACAGGGTAAAAACCAGGTACCTATGTTAGTTCCTACACGGTGGAAAAAGGTACGTATGTAAGTTCCTACACGGTAAAAACCAGGTACCTATGTTAGTTCCTCACGGCGGAAAAAGGTACATATGTAAGTGTACCTATATGTGTATATATGTGTATATATGTATATACGAATAAATATATTTTCACAAATAAGCATATAATAATTAGATTTGTTATTGAAACTTTATACGCTGGTATAGCTATTTAATATAGGTAACTACATTCAAATATACTTATAAATAAT
>JAIPRK010002704.1:0-14540 GCA_025469195.1 Chaitophorus viminalis | reverse complement strand
TCGTGGTCAGTTAAGAAAATAAAATAACACTCGCCCAGGTAGATTAAATTCATACTCGAACATCCAGTACTCGTTTTCGTGGTCAGGTGTTCGAGCGTAAAACGACCTCATAGAGAGGTAGAGTGTGGAATCTGAGGGATTTTATTTAATAAAACTTCTGCGCAGTACTCGTTTTCGTGGTCACCAGAAGAAGAATTAAACATATCTTTTACAACAGGTCTTACATCTACTAATTCTAGGTCGGGGAATTGGTCTACCGAAAAATATCTGTTTTATACGTCAAGCCTTTGCGTGGCGTATACGACAATACTCAAGCAATTTATTTTATTTATTTCTATTATTTATTCATATATTATATAATTTGTACACATATTCTAAATAGGAAATATAATATTTAATTATTTTATTTATTTATTTTTTTATACATTTTTTTCTTATATTATATAATGATAAAAGTCATTTAGAGAAGTAGAGGTATATGATTTTACGCATCAAATTTAGATGGAATCACGGAATAATGTAAGCAAATTTAAATTGATGCGCTTTCATAATGTTAGTGTTATGATGTACCCATATACTTATTAGAATAATATTTTTGAATCGAAATTCAGATTATTTTAAACTAAGTAATAATTTATAATGTCTGGTGTGTGATCCAACGATTCAAAGTTTACACTATACACATAAGTATAGACAACTGTGAACCAGTGCTATCCCGAGGATTTTCGAAGCCCTGGGTAACATTATTATCCAAAACCTCCCGAACACATAATATATCGAAACTATATAAATCTGATTAAATGGGGGGGGGGGTCAAATGGATATTTTTGTTTTAGATGTCTTCATATTGAGGGCACTCTAAGATTTATAAAAAATAAAAAGAAGGGTGGGATACAATAACTATACAAGACATGGGTGTGACTCAGGTGATATTGGTGAATTATTTTTTTTTAAATTTGAGATCAATGTACCATGTCTTTCAAAAAAATGATAGTGAATGAGGTGGAACTGATTAGCAATAAAAAGTTTGATCACTTCTCAGGTCAAAATCATGCACACACCGTCCAAAAAGTAAAAAATATTATTTCAAATTGTCAAACTATAAGAAAACAATAATGCTTTAGAGTCGTTATTTAAGAATTTATAATTTATATTTTTGATAGTGTAGACGTATATAAAGGTTGATTGAGTTAATTTTATATTATTATCTTACAATTTGTTGTTCAGTTTGCTTTAGGAGTAAATCCCAATGGGACTATATTAATATTATTCGTTTTTATTTGGGTTAAAGTATAAATAGTATCATATCATAATATATTTATATTATGATTAACAAATACCAACTACAAATATGTGCAATTATAATATATTTTGTATCGTTAATTTTTAATTCATTATTGCATCTTACCATATAGTCTGACTTACAACTTTGTGATATTATGCTTTTAACCAAATATATTTAAATACTTTAAATAATGGAAAAAAAGTGAACGAAAAAAATCCCTGCTGTAAAAGACCCTTTACACACTCGGACAATGCGTTCTGAAGACTAAATTAGGTATATTATTTAAATTGACGATTTCTCTTGGACGTGAATGATACGTCATTATACCATTCGTAGGTACCATGTATATATTTATGAATAGTGGTAAATTTATTTCCGGTCTTTTTATAGCCACTCACATTAAGTATTTTATAGTTATTAATTATTATTGAATATTGTTATACATTATGTGTATTACGCGCGCCGATCAAATGTTTATGTGTTTATTTTTTAAATTTTCAAATTTTATATCAAATTAAAATAACCAAAAGATTTTATAATCAAGTTTTTTTGTTTGTTTTATTATTGAAATAATTTTAAATACATCAGGTTACAACATCAATATTTATAATATTTTTACACTTTTTGGTTTGTATTTGTAAATTGTTATTTTATGAATGTTATTATACTGAGACACCTCCTCCCTATTCATAGCTCCACCTATGCTTATAAGGGCGCTGTATTTTACCACCCTCAGGCATCAATTAATATCCAAGATCTGGCACTATATATTAGTAGTAAGAAAATAATATTTGAAATAAATTAGAAGGTACTTGCTGACGGAGTTTTGGGAAAATAATACCTGAATACGACAGTCAACATCGTTGGAAGGCGTAGTGCGGATATGGGCACTAGATAATATAGTTTAAAAGAGAATAAATTGTTCATTATAATTTATAAATATAACGTAGTATCAACTTTCAAAAAATCATTGATATTTTCCTTTATCGATCTAAATTCTAAATCGCAGCTAAAATTATCAAAAGTAATTTTTATTTTTCTTATTATATAATGCGTACAAGTGTACACAGAGTAGAATATCATTGAAATGTCTATTAGAACTTCAAGGTATTTCGTTTTCCCTGCCCTGTGGACGGCACTGCTATGGACCTTACATAGTTCTAAGCATTTGATTTTGTAGATATTTCGTTAAAGAGGTGTTTCGAGCAATGTTAAAAGCCCAGTAGTCTGTACCTCTTTAGTCTTCACATACACCAGTGCACCACCCATCAACACTGGGCTGTATTCATACGTATAAAACTGTAGATTTTTAATGAACCTTTCGTTTCTTTTGATTGGTATGAATTTTTTCAAATTAAAATGATTTACGAATTCTCTTTCTCGGCAAACTCTATTAATAAAATTAATACACAATAGTACATTTGAGTATAATATAATAATTGAAATCAGATGTCACAGATCACTTAATTTCGAATTCATGTTATTATAATTTATATATTTAGGTACACAATTAATAATTGAGAGAAAATATATTTTATTTTATGAAAATACTTATTAAAATAATTAAAAATGTTTGCATAGAATAAAATGCAGTAGCTATAGAAATTATTGAAATTATGCGGAATCATTGTTTAAACAGTTCTAATTAAAATAATAAGTTTATGAAATTAAATAAAAGAAAACTTTATTAAAAAAAAACTCTCAAAACTAATTGAAAGAGTCCACCAGTTTTAAATTTTTTTTTTTTTTTTTGTTATACTATATATGTTTCTTTTTTATTTTGATTCAAAAAAAAATGTTAAAACAATTTTATAATTTATAACGTACGTATTTGCTTCTTTGTAAAATTGTTTACAAGATTACTGAACTTATAAGAAATTATTGAATTTTTTGAAAAAAATATTTTCCATACATTTTAGTATACATACTATTTTTTAAAACATAAAATTACCTAATTAATCATCTATATATATATATATATATATATATATATATATCCATAATACAATTTAAATACCAATCACTCACTGATCGTTAAACCTCAAAAACTATATAACGTACGAACTTGAAATTTGGAATAGTAATTTATCTAATAATTTAACCATGCAATAAAAAAGAATTTTTAAAAATTGCATTTCTAAGGGTCGATGACCGTTTGGGCTTTGTATCGGACGTATTATTATTTTTTTGACCTACTAGTAACCAAAATAATATTTTATGTTTATTTTGTATTTTATAATTATTTCCAATAAACGTCTTGTGACAACTAAAATAACAACCAGATACCTAATAACATAATATAGATGATATTATAATCAGAAAAGTTATAGTTTTCAGCTTGCATAAATTGAACCAACATGTAAGACACACACACACACACACACACACACACAAACACACACACAAATAGCTAATTTTAGTATTAAAAAAGGATTTTTCAAAATGTATCTCTTCAGATGATTGGAAGGGTAAAAAGAGCAAAAATGAAGTCAGTAGGTTTTTTTATGATGTATAGAACTATTACATTATACTACAATATATCTCAATTAATTTCAACTTTCAATTTGATGTTGTTTGCATGAATATAATTATATTATTAGCAAATGTAACTTTAAGCAATGGCGTGTAACAAAAGATGAATTGCATAAAAAAATAAAAATAAATATTTATATTTTAAATAAGTATTGAAAAGGCAACTGAAATCAGTATAAATAAGTGGAGACCGATACTTAAATGAGAATATGAATCTTTAAATCGGAAAGGTTTTTTCTTTCAGCAATTCAATTTAATTTTCAATAGTATATACTATATATAGGTACAATAATTTATTTGTAGAATTTTATTAGCTACAATTATTTAAAAGCTTAGATTCTATACTAAGATAAAATAATACTTTTTTAGTGTCAATCTACTCGTAATTGCAAAATATATTTTGAGTATACATTATTAATTTTCTTTAGTCTTATCAAATATCAATAAAAAAAAAAAATTCTAGTTAATCATTTCATTGTACAGTAAAATAATTCGATGATGTTTTTTCAACATTATTTATTATTATAAAATTATTACCTTCTTAAGATATTAATATTACTCAAGTGTATTATGGAAAAAAAATATTTAAAATATTTATTAGCATGTTTAATAATTATATATGTATGTATATTGTATACATGTATAGGTATAACTGTTTAAGCTAGGTAGGTGGTACATGACAAAAAAAAATGTATAAAAACGCTTCACATAATACGGATAACTGAAATAATGATGTATTTTGTAATATATATATATAAGAAGTATTTTTAAACTCTTTACATTATATTCGTTTAATGAATTCTGACATTTTTAAGTCAGTTAAGTTTATTTTCAATAATATTTGAACATACAAGCATTTATTGTGGCCTATAGGGCATATTATATTTTTATAAGATTAAAAAATAAAATTAATTTAAACAACTACATTAACTATTACTTTATTTTAAATACACTATTATCTCTTAATATAGGTTCATTTTCAATGATAAGTTTTTTTTTTTGTTATAAATTCAACAATACGTTGTTCTGTATATTGTAAAAAGCCAAAGTAGCATCTACTCTTTTAAAACTTGTTTTACCAAGTATGTGCTTATTTCAGTCAACTATGTAAATTACATAAAGGCAACTTTAAAATCTTAAAAGTTTTACTATTTCTTAGAAACAAATGTATTTTTATTTGTACCTTGTATCTTTAAGCAAATAAAATACAAAAGATACAAGATACTTTACTATAATAAAAAAAGTATCTACATACAAGATACAAGATACATGTATCTAAGATACTGCCCATCCCTGCGTACAGACATATAATATAATACAATAAAATACAAAGCCAAATGTTTGTATAGAAAAACCCATAACCACTTAGAAATTCATGCAAATTCTCTCATATAAAGTAGTGAGGTGATCTTTTGTAATATTAATTAATAATCAAATAGAAAATAGAAATAATTGTCCTAAACAGATGGCTTCTTTCACAAAAAAAGTCGTTTCTTATAATAGCTTAATTACTACCAGTATTCTATTATTTTTATTGTATCTATTGTATAATAATTTAGATTGCATACTAATAACACTTGTAAAAAAAACGGATGGGCCTCGCTTTGCTGTACAGTTGGGGGTGCAGTGTACCTCGCTTATAGGATAGGTCATTATTACAATGGATTTGTTAAATTTGAATGCAATGATAGATATCATTGTATACGAATAACGATTCTGAACGGAGTTAATATGATTGTCTAAAATGTGTTTATAATAATATAGTACTTATATTTAAATTGATCTATAATGCAATTTCGTAAACATTTAAATTTAAAACAGTCATAAATTTTTTTCCTTTTGGTCCGGTAAAAATTTTTTTATATATTTTTGAAGATTAGCTTATGGACAAACTAGTGTCAAAATTTTGAACCTTAAGTATAAACAGAAAAAATTTTATGAATTTTTATCTACAAAATAACTTGCAAATTATAGTGATTTTGACACATTTTATACAAATTTGAGCTTTATGAGCTTATAAAAAAAATTTGAGTGAAACGATCACCGTTATTTTCTATTGAAGATAAGTTAAGCTTATTATAAACATTGTATTAAATTTTTGAGTTTTTGGTCAGCCAATTAAATTTTATAGATGTTTAAAAAAAAAATTTTACAAAAATTAAAAATTTAAATTGTCTATAAATAAGTCAAAATATGTCAAAATACTTTGAAAACTTAACCATGTATAGAGAACACCAATATAAATATTTGGTGAAAATTTCAAGTTGTTGTGATTTTTCGTTTTTGAATTAGAGCATTTTAAAAAAATGTTTTTTGTAAAAACGTGAATTTGCGTAAAACTTCCCGTTTTATCGTAATTTTTTTATAGTTTTTTTTGATTTTTTCAAAAAGTATTAAAAAAGTTGGATTTTTGACTTGCCCAAGTACCATTTATATTCACTTTCCTTTTAGAAAAGTTGCTGTTTAAAAAAATCGAAGCATTTTTACTGCCCCAAAACGTGATGACAGACACAAAAATAAAAAAAAATAAAAAAAACACATCATTGAAAATCAATAGATTCCATCATTCTGTTCAGAATCTAAAATAATTAAAAATAAGCATATTCCTACAGTTTATTTTTTTACAGTTCATTTTTTCACGTAACCATTTAAAAAACTAGTGCTGGTAAAATCAACAAACGTAGTACTTACCTATATGGCTATATGTACATTTTTGGCATTATTTTTTTTAAAATATAATTTGAGTGCTGTGCAATCCTAAAACAACCCAACATTTATCCCAAAAATATATATGACGACAAAAATAATACAAATTGTACCTATGACTTTTGTCCTCATTTAATATCATAATTAACATAAATTAGTTTGTTTTAATTTTAAATAAATGAATGAATATATCGTTTCATTCATTTAAAATAGTATAAACTGTATAAACTGAAAACATTATTTTCTCTCATTTCAGTAATATTATTATTTGTTATTTTAACATGAACCTTTTAAGCGTAAAGTATGTGTACGATAAACATTTGTTAACATTTACAGCGATTATGAATGTTTTGTATGCAATGTAAACGTATACTAACATTATAACACAAAAAAAAAAAAAAAATAGGAAAGCCCCAACAATATCAGAACAATAAGGATAAAAAAGTAATTTGATGATTGTTTTAATTATATATTATTGTTATGAATGTTTTTTCACGATCCACAAAATACAACGAGACAGGGGCAGGGTAGAGAAACGTATATATATTTAATTTTAAATACACAGTGAATTGTATTGATATTATAGATATCTGTTTGCGCTTAATCTGAAAACAAAATAATATGAGCATAAATTTTAACAATTTTATAAAAGAGAATGCGATAAGATGCAAATCACATGTATTAGAAAATACTCTAGTGAATTGGAAAAATCACACCACTTAAACGAATTCTCTCAATTCGAGTACTTGTATTTATTATAATATTACTATTTACATACTCTGTTAAGAATAACAATACGTAGGAAGTATATATAATAATACTTTAAGTAAAAATACCAGTTATATTGTCTATGTAAAAAAAAAGTAATGCGCTCACGAATCAATTGATTCGTGCCATACATGTCACATGTATGGCAAAAATATCCTTTTTGAGATATTAAAAAGATAAATATGTGTAATATTCTTGAAAAAAAAAACCTCCGACTGATCAATACGACGAAACATATAATATATATTATTTTTATGTATATTGCATGTGAAGAACGTTTCTTTTTTTTTTTCTGTAAAATACTTCGACTTGCCACACCGATAGGTGATATATTATATCCGAACAAAAATATACCTATTGTATACAGCGTAGCATACATACGATATTATATTTCAATAAGAATATATGTCCATTTAGAGCGTAACGCGTATAGAGGTTTGCTTTTTTCTTCTAAATCGTCTTCGTATTTCTATAAATTAACGGTCATCGGTTCTTCGTTATTAATATACACTATACGTCTACATAATATGCGTATGTGGTCCATGTAGTACCTATATAATATTATAATGCACGTGGAAAAAAAAAAAAAAAACTTTGAATCACCACGATTATAATACATTTTTTATATGTATAATACAAATCATATATGCGTCCGACGTATACGTATAAGCGCGACGTGTATTATGGACTACGTTTCGCCACTCGGAGACCATATTGTTAAGGTACGAGAAAAAAAAATTCATAACAATAATGTAGTGTGAATATGAAAAGAAATGTATTAGGAAAAAAGCGATCAAGAATTTCAGCGATCTGCAACAGCGGTGGCGATGGAATGCACGACATCCGCCGTAATGACCGCAATCGTATGAACCGATTGCAGCGACGAGACGACGACGACGACGGCGTACGAGTGTAGTTGTACACGTTATACTGCATAGTAGTAATAATAATAAATAGTTGTAATTTTCGCGTAAGACACATTTCTCTGGATTTTGTAATAGGCAAAAAATAAATAAATCGAATAAACGAAACGGAATTTCATCCATTTCCAATTATGCATTATCCCTCCATGGCGATTTTTCACGCTGGTCACGTTAACACCGTGAAGCTGGTTTCGAAAGAAGAAAGTATACCTATACCACCTGGCTGCCTTACAGGCGTCCGCGCGCGAACGTATACACGCCAACTCTACGCTATTTCAGTTTCCTCGTGTATCATTATAGTGCAACACGCATTGAAGTCAGTGTCGCCGTCCGCCGCCAAACAACACGCGTCGCACCGTAGAACACCGCCATTCGCAGTATGTCCGATTCGTCTTCGAGTACTACAATAATGGTAAGCGACATTTATTCACGATTCACAAA
The DNA here is from genome assembly GCA_025469195.1 of Chaitophorus viminalis. NCBI lineage: Eukaryota > Metazoa > Arthropoda > Insecta > Hemiptera > Aphididae > Chaitophorus > Chaitophorus viminalis. The sequence continues at coordinate 5,885 of JAIPRK010002704.1, read as the reverse complement.
CCGAGCGCTTAACGGGAAGTAAAAATGCTGTACTCTTGTTGAACTTAAATCACTTTGTCAATAATAGATAAAAATAATTAAATACCTATAATATTATAGTTTGAGCCGAATAATTATCGCAGCGTATAGTCTTTTTCCGGTTAATTTGTTCGAAAGTGCGATAATAATTTGTCTTAGGGAAGCTCAAATGAAAAAGAATTTGATGACCGTTGCAGTAATGCTTGTAGACCATATTATTAATATTTTGAATTGCAAACGGTTTTTACAAATAAGCGGTTTTCTTCCTCCGGTTAGGTATTATTTTATTATTATTATTATTATTATTATTTTTATTATAATTGTTATTAATTTTTACCACTCAAAGCAATACCATTGGTTCATTGTCTCGTCAACAGCTGATTTTAAAAGTTCGTTCACTGTATATAGATATACCTCATGGCTTATTGTTATGCTAATTTACCTACATAGAAGGTGCCTTATTGTGTTATATTGTAATGATCATCCGGATCGTAAACGTTAACCTTTTTGTTACTTAAAATGTATCAATAAAAGCCATTAACACAATGTTTAGCTATAACATACATAATAATATGTAACATAAACTTTAAGCAAAGTAATTAATCTTTTTATTATTTCCATTAGCTGGAGAGGAACAGGATAGCGACTTGGACAGGATATGCTGGAGTTTAAAAATTGATATAACATTTACGATTGTCGATCATACTTAAAATAGAGTGCATTAACGAAAAAATAAAAGAAATAATTCGTGTGATCTCAACGACAGCACGTACTTTAAAGCAGATAATAATTTTAGTTTGATTTGGATCGTGTTGTTGGTGTATAGTATACAGTATATGTTCGTGTGTTCTTTGTTAAATAAAACTTTAACTCTAAAAACAGTATAAAATATGGCAAAATATGTTAGTGGCCAATCGTTTTGAATATTTTAAGAAGGTATTTTTCAAGTTTTTACCAGTATTTTTATTTTATATTTATTATTATGTATTTTAATTATTACATTACATTCTTATAATTTAAGCCTATACATCTGATTGCATTACAACGATAAAAATCAATATTTGAATCTACCGATAGTCATAATTTGCTATCGACAGTCCTAAGTCTGTATGAAATGGGAAGGAAAATAATGTTTTTACGTTGGAACCCAATTCGGGTAGTTGTTTAATATGGTTAGAACGCAATTCGTGTGGTTAAATATCTTTGGGATACAAATCATGTGCAGCGGAAAAAGTAAATGTTACACGCAAGTACAACGATAATAGTCATTCACACAAAAAAAAAAAAATTTTTCTTTATGCCTTATTTAAGTTGATAGTGTTAGCACACAACTAATATTCATCACATTTAGATTTACTGTTGATTTTTAATCCTGGAATCGACAGTAAAAGCGGGGAAAGAAAATCAAATAACTAAAACCATTTCCCGTCAAGAAACTTTTCCACAATGTTCAGGATATTTTGTTTGTTTGACAGTATAAATATAATTATGTGCGCGCACGCCGGATACTTCGACGGCGGCACGGTTAAACTTTCATGTACATCCCAAGTTCATATTAAAGTTTTTCTCCGGTTATTGCAGCAGCGGCGGTTTTTCTCTTAGTTTGAATTTGTTTAACGTTTATTTTCACCTATAGAAATTTATGCCAACGTACAACGGTCAACGAGGCTCGTTGTACAATCATATTAATCTCAACATCTGTGTTTTCATGTGTTTTTAAAATGTGCTGAAAATATACAATAGGCTCATTAGTTTGTGGTCTTGAATCTAAAACTTCATATTATATCAGTGTTCTAGTCACGAGTGAGTATGAGGTTATAACGTTTTAATTTGACACGGAAGATATAAGTATCGTCCATATATACGTAGCTAAAAATGCCGCTACCATATAATCATGACTCGAAATCATAACAGGGAACGGATATGAATGTATTATAATGCATTTTTTTCTGAATGTCCAAAATAATTGCTTTCCAAACACAAAGTTCATTATTCATATTCCAATAAATTAAAAAATATAACTTTAATTTTGCATTTGTCTTAATTTTAAATTTTTTTTTACCATTTAGAGTTTTTTAACCTTTTTTAGCGTACTTTTATGTTTTTAAGTCATTTTTATATAAGAATGGAAAACATTTGATAAAAATCTAGTTAAAATTCATTCTAAAAGAATAAAATTAAATGTTTTTTATTTTGCCTCATTTCTCTTCTATATATAAATATAAATATATTATTTATATAGTTTATTTACATTTTTGTTAAACAATTGTTTAATACAATAAATGTTCATGAAGTAAAAATCATATAAATATAATATGTGTATAGTGTCTATTACGAATGTATTGGCGTCTGATTTGAAAAAGGTTCACCTGAAACTCTGGTCCGGACCAACGATAAAACAATGCACAGTGCAAAGGTACTATTTCACTATAATATATTATAATTTATGACTGTGTAAGTAACGAATTGACCAATATCATCGACCGATTGCACAGCCAAACTCGATTGACATGCGTTACTGCACGCACTATACCCGATGGTCGAAAATATGCACCGTGCGTTAAAAAGAATGCAGCACAAGTGATGGTCAAATTATTTTACCATGGAGGAGAGTGGAGACGTGTGATATTGTTTTATGTGCACTTTTTTTTTCATAATAAATTTATGTCCCAAAAATATTTGATATTAAGTGTTGAAAAAATGTCATACTCAAATGTCAACTCAAATCCTGTTTGACAAACACTGGTGTTATGGCAAATGGCTGTGCTGATCACTGCGATAGTACCCTGATCTACAGTAGTACGCGGTATAAGTTATAAAATATGTAGTTAAAAAACAAATGATATTCTTACTATAGACCTTTTTACGCGTAACTGATAAGATTTTAACTGTGTCACGTTCTGTGGCTAGTCGAGAGTGTAGGTCACCTCACCAAGTTACATCCACACTCACCGTAGTGATTGCCCTTACAAAAGTACACTTAATTTATGGGAGCACAGGGTAAGTCAAATAAACAATAACGTAATGCGTTATATCGTCACATGTAATATGAAAAATGGATTTCATTCTTCGTTTTAATAGACCATATTATTCATTCAACAGAAAATAGTGTACGGGTGGACAACTATATCGGTCACGTAGGTACACTACCAAATACGTAGTATGACGCGGTGCGTTATATCTCTCCTCAGCCGTACAACCGAATCGTCAATCTACATAGTTGTAAAACTTCAAGAGAAAAATAAGGCGCGATGGCCCAGTGATTACGTGCCGACTCCTCGGCGCGTAGGGTCGCGGGTTCAAACCCGTACCGTCGCTAAATTTTTCACTCGCAATTTTACCGCGTGGGGCTGTGTCAACTGAATAACATACTATAGATAGTGATAATAACGGTGGGATAATGCGCGCGTACATTGACCGTTAATACGATAAACTTACAAATCGATGCGTTTTCAGCACCGCAAGTACGTGGACCCGTGGGACCTGGACCTGCGCGAGGTGTCGTGGAGACACTCTAGCGACACGACCGACTGTTCGGCCGACCAAGTGGTGTCGCTGTCGTCGGCGGCCGGACCGGAATCCACCAGATCCGACTTTGTGTACGTGCCGGGTCCGCCACAAAAGATCAAGTCGGGTGATGGCAGGACCAGGAGCCGGTCGATGGCCCGATACGACTGTTGCCATTGCTCACCGAAATCGTCAATCTCGGCCCTTCTGCCCCCCGATCCGGGTGAGAACACGTTGCATTAAGTTTTGAACATAATATAGGTGTATACCTGTGTGCACGTGCCTATGGGATGGTTTCGACTTATACACCGCGACGGAGAAACTTTATTTCAGCCCCGTCTGGTTCGGTCATTGTCGGTGTCTCGACCGACAACTATTGCATTTTAGTTTATTTTCCTTATAAATGTTAATAACGTGTAAAAGCGCGTAGTTAAAAATTGTTTTTTCCATGCGGTGTTCGTATTACATGGTGCACTTTTAAATTACAATCATCAAAAACTTGTTGACCAACCGGTGGCGGACTGATGATGGTAGTGGTGGTTCGCGGGTAAATAAACCGAAGGCACTGTGAACATCTAAGCTATTAAAACTTAAAAACTACAATTATCATAGTAACAAAAAAAAAAACGCACGGTCGTAGCTCGGTGACAACATAAACTTCGAAGAAACTATAATGTATATATACTACATATATACATACAAAAACGCCTAAACAAAGCAGGTATTTTTGTCTCCCAGCCTCCGTTGTGTTCATGTATACATATTTTAGAAAACACAGAAAGTAATCCGTCGAACTTGACATCTTACCGTTCTTCGTCTCCCTTATTCCATTCATCATTTGCGTATGCTCTAGATATATAAAAATTTTATATAACATTGATATAATTAAATATATTAAATAAATAATAACATTTCATTTTCAATAGATGATAAATACATATTAATCAAGAAGATTATCGGTTTTGTCGAATAGCATTCCTATTTGAGGGCTAAAGGGAACACATTCTTAAGTATTACGCCCTAGCGGACCACCGAAATATTGGAACAATAGTTTCGGAAAAATTCTATTCTTAACGTAGTGATTTAGTGGAAGTTTTCCATATGCGTTCTAAGCGTGCTTTAAAATATTATACGTAAATATAGCGGTCATGCGCATTTAATAATAATTTATAATAGTACGCAACGATTATTGCATCAAATTGATCTGTAATTGGCACGCACGCGTGGACAATCAGAAACGGACGGTTAGATACTAACTAGTTGAGTATAACCAGTGGTGAAAGTGGGGGGATAGAGTGGAACAGAGTCCTCCTTCTTATTTAAGGTAAGATTACGCGTTCCCTATAATTTAAGTCTTCTTAGTCCGAGGGACGTTAAACGGCATTAGTAATTATCACATAAATTACAATATACAATTTATATAATATTATTTTATGAAATACACTATTGAACAAGTGAGACATGATATTATATTTTAGATTCTGAACGGAGTGATGGAATCTATTGGTTTTACAATGATGTGTTTTTTTTTTTTTTTGTGTCTGAAGACACGATTTTTGGTAGTAAAAATACTTCGATTTTCATAAACAGCAACTTTTCTAATAGGAAAGTGAATGTAGATGGTACTTGGGCAAGTCAAAAATCCAACTTTTTCAATACTTTTTTAAAAAATCGAAAAAAACGATAAAAAAATTACGAAAAAACGGGAAATTTTACTCAAAATCACGTTTTTACAAACTATATTTTTTTAAAATGCTCTAACTCAAAAACGAAAAACCGCAACAACTTGAAATTTTTATCAAATCTTTATATTGGTGTTCTCAACACTTGGTTAAGTTTTCAAAGTATTTTGACATATTTTCACTTATTTATAGACAATTTAAATTTTCGATTTTTGTAAGTTTTTTTTTTTTTAAACACCTATAAAATTTAATTGGCTAACCAAAAACTCTCGAAAATTTAATACAATGTTTATAATAAACTTAACTTATCTGCAATAGAAAATAACGGTGATCGTTTCACTCAAATTTTTTTTATAAGCTCATAAAGCTCAAATTTGTATAAAATGTGTCAAAATCACTATATTTTGCAAGTTATTTTGTAGATAAAAATTCATAAAATTTTTTCTGTTTATACATAAGGTTCAAAATTTTGACACTAGTTTGTCCATAAGCTAATCTTCAAAAATATATAAAAAAATTTCTACCGGACCAAAAGGAAAAAAATTTATGATTGTTTTAAATTTAAATGTTTACGAAATTGCATTATAATTCAATTTAAATATAAAATACTATATTATTATATACACATTTTAGACAAACATATTAACTCCGTTCAGAATCGTTATTCGTATACAATGA
>JAIPRK010002703.1:0-14541 GCA_025469195.1 Chaitophorus viminalis | reverse complement strand
TCGTTATTCGTATACAATGATATCTATCATTGCATTCAAATTTAACAAATCCATTGTAATAATGACCTATCCTATAAACGAGGTATACTCCACCCCCAACTGTACAGCAAAGCGAGGCCCACCCGTTTTTAATATCAATTTTTATAAAAAATATGTCTAGCCCTCGTTCTAACCTTAAATTATTATTATGTAAACTACTAATATCTGTGAATCATCAGTTATAAAAATCAGTTTTAAAAGCACAAGAAAAAAGAAAAAGTTTTTTGTTTATTATTTATATACTTAATAATATGTTTTAATTACTTATTACTACATTATGGATCAATATATTAATTTATCATAATTTGTTACAAATTACAACTGCATGTACAAAAGTTCTATGTTTATTATTTAACATCATAAATTATCTAGGTATACTTAAATAGTGTTCATATAATTTTTAACTAAAATATGTAGATTTAAGTTAAATATAACATTTATTTCATTTTTAATAATAATGGTTAGCATCTCAGTGGTGGTAAATTAATGATAATCAATATTCATTAGTATAATATTTTGTATGTGATTTTACATTTATTGGTCCATTTATTGTTTACAATAAAATTGACATTTATATACAATATAATATAGAATATGGTAGTAGCTAAACAATTTTCATGTAGGTATATTCATAATCTATACTGATTTCACATATATAAGTATTTGGTATATTAATATACAACTTCATAATTAATTAATATAAGTATATTTCATATATACATATATTAATGTCAGCAATAACCAATTTTTTTTTATTCAAATACCTATAAATGCTAAAAAAAAATATTCTCGAGCAATTTTTGGTATCCAAATACTTTGAAACTTTTTGATTTATTTAAATTTGTTTGATTTTTTCACAGAAAAATATAAGTAGATATAGTTTGATTACTTATATATTTTTGACACAAGTTTAGCCGTTTAGGTTTATTGTAATATTTGTAACATATTAAAAGCCAGTGAAACTATACATATTTTATCTCGCTGACATTGTGCTGCAATATCATGTGTTTTTTAAGCACGTCTTTTCTCCTGTAGAATGTGTAACATATTGTGCAACAAAACTGGTTCTGTTGACCGCATTCGTACAGTAAATGCCTTTTCAAGTGTTGTCCTCTCTTGTAACTGCGACCACACGATTTCGGACAGCTAAATCGATTCTCGTCATCGCCATGGCGTGCTGGAATACATAAAAATACCTTGTTAACATACGATCAAATGAAAAAAAAACACACACGTCTATAATAACAACTAGTTAATAGTTTTATTATTGGCAATAATAATTACAAATATGATTATCTAAAACAATTCGAGCATACAAATATACATGCTGTGCTCGAATTAGGAAAGTAGATGTAGGGGACTGCATTTATTTTACCCCGAAAATACAAGGGGTGTAGCAAACAGTACCAGCATTAGTAGTTGCTTTACAATGTTTGAAAATATAGTTGGAATACCCGGATACTCATACTCATCAACCCTGCATCTTCTTCACAATTCGAACACAGAACACTGAATGTATATGTTATAGTTTTGAAGGCTTCTAAAGTTCTATATTTCTACAAGCTTCTATTTAGGCACTCGAAACACATTCAAATACAATTAAAAAAGCTATAAGATAATTAAAATTAGTTGCGTTTTGTTATGTACAAGTAGGTAGGTACTAGTTATTATAATGATATAGGTATAGCCGTAGATTAGGCATATGAGTTTTCATAACTATAAGTATTTTTTTTTTTAAATGTTTAAATACTTCACCTATTTTCAATACAAATAAAGTACAGAAATAAATATTTCTGCCTGGAGTGTTATTGTACAATAATAAAAGCAAATATTTACGATCGGTTTCGATTTAAAAAATTATCATCAGGTGTGTAGAAAAAAATGTAGGTACTCCAAACGCTTTGTTTTTTTACTGAGTATACATTACGAATTCGTAATTACGATTATTTACCTATACGACTACGACTATAGGTACTTACCTACTACAGTACTACCTAGTTAGGTATTATTTTACAGGCAAAGGTCCATTAATTAGTTATCACAGGTTATATGAAATATAAAATATTTCACATTGGCATATTACAGTCTGTGTAGTGTGTTTTGTGTAGGTACACATAATAAGGTAAGTAAGTACAACATTTATACTACCGAACTACTACAAATAATTAAACCAATATTACGTATAATATAAAAAAGGAAAACTTTCTGCAGACAGTAAGCTCTAGGAGTTCAAAATAATTTGTTATAGGCAGCGACTAACGAGTTATATTGTGTCCGCTATTAGAAGAATGTTTGCCATTTAAAAATGTTTGTTGTAACTTGTAAAATAAATTTTTATTAATTGTTGTAATATAGTTGAATCTATCGCATTGTGGTTAGGTATATATAAATATAACGATATTGAAAATGTATTTAAAAGGTTTTAAACAGGTGCAATAATCTAACATCAGGCAAGTTATAAATTGGAATTGTATATTAGTATACCAACTCGTCATAATAACAAAATATAACAATAGGTGTTTGAGGTTTTCCCTATAATTAGTATTTATATGAAATTTGTTCTTAAGACTAATGGCTAAATAACGATGTATTCCCATTTTATGCCAACAAGCAAAGTTGTTTTTTCCCCGTCAATGTATCAAGCCAAAAAAAGATTCAGTGTTGTTTAGCTATAACGAAGCAAAGGAATCGGTTGGATGTTTGCAAAAAGAGCGATCTGCGTTTAACTTGAACTAACATCAAACCAGACATTATAAAATATGCAGCTACTCATCAGGTTCAGGATAGTAAATGAACAGGTTCCTATATTTGTAAAGTGGAGTGTCAAATAAAGCTTTTATTTACTAAAAATCGAAATAAGATTTTTTTTATTTTACTATTGATCCATATGATTATGAAAACATTTGATTAGTAGATGGGGAGCGTTTGCGGTCAGTTATCTCAATAAAAAGACGCTGAATTTAAAAATGTTATAAATTAAGGAACTACTTCTTTGACAAATCTGCTACCTACCTACCTAGCTAAGTTAAGAGTAGAATTATAATAATACTTTTGAGGCTATAACTTCTCAATAAGTCAGTCGGAAGTCGATGATTATTCTATTTTATTAATACCTACTTCAATAGTTATTTTAATAATATAATTTATAAACTTCACTACTTATAAATTGTATTGTAGGTAATGTGCACAAATGTCATTTTTATTATTCGATATTTTTAAACAATTAATTACTTAGTAACTATGATGTATAAACTAATACTATGGTGTGTACCGTACATGTAATATAATATTTTTAACTATTATAAAAAAAAAAAAAAAAAACAAATAAAACAACAAAAATAACTAGGAACATAATTTCACTATGAGTCATAACACAAATTAATAAATTAAAAAAAAAAAAATTACAAATTTTATATGACAGAATCTATTATTCTGCAATGAAATTATGAGCTAATATCATATGAGCTCTTAGTGATGATACAGGTTTACATGTCTTCCAACAAATCCGACATATACGCAATTTCCAATACTGCTTTGGGCATCCAAAATCATTATGAGCAAGTAAATGATGTTGATAATTGTAGCGACGTCCACATTTGCAAGGGCATAGAAATACAGTTTGTGGATATAGCAACATTTTAGTTAAACATTCTGTAACTGTAAGAAATACATTAATTAATCTATTGCTATATAATAATGTATCATGAACATATATTTTAGATAGGTACCTTAACAAGAATTAAAGCCAAATCATTTATTAACCCATTAAAAAACGAATAATTAACATAAATACAAAACAAAATAAACAGATCCATAAACAACAATAAATCCTATTCGCATTAATACATTATTAGATAGCTTATTATAAATATGAACTTCGCAGTATTCTGATACCAGAATTAAATACAGGTCAACTTTATAAAATATCGGTATCTGAAATTCTTGACCAAAACTATTTATCAACTATACTTACCTATCTGCTATAGTCGATAAATCTCATTGCTACTTAATATATAAGATACTATATCAGTTAAATGTTTAGTTAGTTTAACAGTATAATTTATTAGTTAAATCTTTTAGAATACATATACCAAACTGTAAGCTAAGATATTTGTATGTTTACATAAATAAAATTTGTTTAATCCTTGTTTATAATAACTTACATAATATGTCCACTATGAAGTATTAAACTATAGTTACCAATTCATACAAATTATATTTATTAAATATAAGTAACCTAAACATAAATAAGTGAAACCATTACAAAAATCTTATTATTAAAATACAAGTAATTCTGCATACTGGGTACTAATCAAAAAAGTCAAATGGTTCTATTCTTTATACTCCACCATTTAAGGTTGTGTAAAATAGTGTTTAAGCACAATGGTACCTGAGTAAAAGTATTCAAATTTCAATTACCTAATATTTGATTAACTCAATATACTATCTACCACATTATATGCTAAAACACCATTTTAAGAATGAGTAAACAAACATTATTTTTATAAGATACAATATTTTATATATATATATCAATGGTACTGGTAACTATCAATATTTAAAAATATGAATCACAGAAAATAATAAATATGAGAACATACCTAATATTTAATAAAATATGTAGGTACTTCAACAATAAATTATTTTAAATCACTACAGTAAATAACAATAATTTTAAAATGTGTAACGAACTAGTTATTTAATGAAGCAACTATATGGTAAGTTAATAGAGGCTGTATTATAACATAAGGTTCATAAAAGTTAAAATATTTATATTAAATATTAATATATTATATTTATATTAATATTAAATCAATAAATATCTATTAGCTAAAACATCACAAACATTTCATTATAAGATTAAAAATAACAATGACAACAATCGCAACCACAATAAACAATTTATACTTAATAAAATATAACAATTCTTTTAAATGTAACAATATGTAAGAAGTTAAAAGAAATAAGGAGTTTTGTCTATAGGTATGATAATAAAACACAAATAGTTTGAAATTATTTTGCCTTGTGATGCTTTTAAATCAAAAGTACTATATATATAAAAAAAGAGGTATGTTTTTAGTGCTTTTACAGTAGGTAGTGCTAAGCACTAACTTTACATTTGGATTAAAACAAACATAATTCGTTTAATCTAGAGTTCTCAGTTATAGTTAATATATTTAACATTTTTTCATTTGGTATCGGGTTTTAAACATTGTAATCTGTTCTAGGCGTTCATTTAACTCTTTCATTCGAAATTCGTACAATAATCTCCGTTTCAAATTTGATCCATCAATGTTTTTGTTTGACCTACTGATATCACATGGTAAACCAATTAACCAATTATTCGATATTATTCGATGACCATTTCCTGAAAATATATAAGAATTATTCTCACATCTTTATAATAAAAACATAATATTAAGTTTGGGTATAAGCTAATATGAACATTTTAATACACAATATACAAATTAATACATGTTACGGTATAGTTATCTAGTAGTATAAATTTGTTGAGCACATAATATGTATTTATAATATAATATAATATTATTTATAACAGTGTTTAATAAAGGTATATATTTTCGCAATAAAATATAATGTCAATATTCAATATTGTTCTGTCAAATCAGTTTGTATATCTATATAGCTAAGTACTTTAGCTAATTGATATTGTTTTTTTGGTGAGATATAATCATTTGCAGAGTAAGTACAAAATATTTAATTAGATAAAAGTAAAGGAACAATTCAATTAATTTTGATTATTTAAGTAAAGTTTAGCAATTATTAATATTAGCCACCATCCACCGCATAGTGCCTAATTAATACTGGTCGAAATGGTTATAAATTACTTTTGATACATTATAAACAAAGAGATTACTAATATTTTCTTTTAAAAATGTTGAGTCCAAGATAAAAATATATTATTATCTTGATTTTCAATGTAATTTTTTTTCATTTTCTCATTAAAATATAATTGAAAATTTATTATTTTTACAAATATACTCAAAATATTTGTAATGTTCTTAGTTAAATTGGACGATAATATATAATACTTACTTAATATCAAAGAGTGGAATAATTATTTAACTTTCATGAAGTTTATTGTAAATATACATTTTAGTTTTTACCTTTTTAACTATTAATTATAGGACTATGTTTACTTATATATTAAATTATTAAACACGGTTTAAATATGTAACATGAATACACAAGTACATAATATAATATTTTTAGACAAATCAGTACCTAATATTTTCTAACAATCAATATTTTGCTTTAATAATCATTATCGTTTAATCGGTATAATATCTGAGGTAGGTACGTATATATATCTAAAATGAATTATATTAAAAATTACTTGGAAAGTAAAAGCGTAGAGAGGTATACGTAGGTACTCAATGAAAACCACGTCTTATTATTAACAAAAGTCAATAAGTCAATAACAAAAACGTAAATTAATTATTGACATCGAAATAAATATAATAAATTACGAATCAAATAATTTTCTCATAATGTAGATATCCTTTAATATTTTGCACTAACAAACTCACCGACGCGAAGTTCCAATATAATTTTGTCGAGAAATATTCTAAAATTTTTATTAATTTATCCGTATATATATTATAGAGAATGAATAAAAATTGCAATCAATTTTAAAATTTTTCAAATGTGTTAACATTGTTGAAAATACAATTATTATCTATAGATATAAGCTTATGATTACCATTATAATTTATAATGGTAATTATAAACTTATAAAAAAATAATAATCCAAACAGAAAAATAAATATAATTATTATTTTATAGGCGGATATAATATCAGTAGAAAGTTATCATAATTAGGTATTATTATATTATTACGGTTATTAAGGTGATTAGTATTTTCTTGTTATTATTTTTTAATTCTAATTTCGAAGATTTTAAACATATTCAAGTACAATAAATTGAAGTACTTACTTAAATTAAATAAAAATTACAAATTAATACCTACTTTTGAATTTATATAATACAGTTTGGAAAATATCAGGATAACAGCAGGTAGACTTAAAATCTGTACAAAATAATAAATAAATTATTGAACTAACTATACCCTACATTTTAAAAACAAATAGTTTGTAATTTTTTTTTTTTTATTATTTCTCATAAGAGTCAAGAAATTACTTAAAATATAATAAACTGAGCTTTACTTAGGATTGTATTTTAAACCTAAACATACGATTTTCTTGTGTCGAGGATCGATCAAATATTTCAATAACTATATAGGCCAAACCTTTAAAAATATTAATTAAGAATGATAATTTCACTAATTTTAAACCCTTACACGGATATTTTCACACTATACAATGATTAATATTTATTGGAGGTAACAAAATATAAAAGAAATCAACTAACTTATTGTAAATTATAGAGCGTGACAGTTACTTTAATCGCGATTCACAAAAACGGTTTCTATAACATAAATTATGTAATCTGAGTAAATACCAATATAATACTATAATTACCAATATAAATAGTTAGGTAAAGTATTATAGTTGTTTTCATATTTTAATTGTTAATTGCCGTGATGCCATAATATGTATTTTTGTAACGTGATATGCCGTTTATTATTGTCAATTTAAAAGGAAAAAATTATCAAATATCTAGGTAGATATATAGGTAGGTAGTTAGTTAGTTATAATATAATAATATTAGGTAAGAATGACAACTGAGTGTTCAGTGTTCACGTATGGATCAGAACACCTATATAATATTTGTTTAGAATAATAGAATATTCTAGTTATATAGAATAATCTTATTTTCTGTACAAAATATGTGGGTCTAACTACGCAATGTGTACATGGTCTTTCTCAAACCCCATTCAACAGCCAATATCTTACATCACTTATACACGCGTATACTCATTATCATTATAATTTGAATCTAAATTATATAATTATTCTATGATTGTCAATTAGATGCCTGTTAATTCGTTTTTTATTTTAACTGAATTTTCAAAAATATATATAAGTAGGTATATTTAATACATTAATATAGAAAAATATACCTAGTTCAATTATTAAATGTATGGTTTTTGACACTAATTACAAAAATATTTAAAGTGGATTTATTTCATATAATATGTATAAAATAAATATGAGTGTATATTTATAATTAAAATGTATTAACATATTTATTTTAATTATATATATGTATTATACTTATATTATAATATAGTTGTACACAACACCCGGAACGTAGAAGCTAGTGAAGTGGAAATACGTAGGTAGTACCTACGTGACATAAGATTAAAAATTGATTTATTCGTTTTGAAATATATATATAGGTATACTTAACCTATATTACCTACCTATACTTATATAGATAGGTAATATCGGAGTAAAATTTGCATTTATATATTATACAAAAGGAATGCACGAGCAAGAATTGATTATTTATTATACAATGCATAACAGCAGTCAGCATTATTATATCTAAGTCGGTCATAGCTTTACGAGCCATTTGTTGAGCTGAATACTTACCTAGGTATTATAAATATCAAATAGTGGCGTTATTACTATAAACATGAATAATAAGCGTTTAGTTCATATAATATTAAAAGAACACGACACAATATTTCTGGATAGATGATTTCTAACTTAATAAATATATCTTAGCTTCGGAGTATATTAAATTATTTATATTATTTTAGCGCCATCGCCATTAATTCTGTAGATACCATGGTTCGTGCCATGGGGCACACACACACGTGCCTCACCTAAAAAGATGAAAAAAAAAAATTTATTTAAGAATTTATATTACATTAAAATTGAATTGGAATTACTTTCGTCATAATATAATTGGTACATTATTATTATTATCAAATGCGGACACTTCTTATACTCACAATACTGAAAAATAGAGGTACTTAAAGTATATTTATACACGTAATGGACGGCAGACACAAATTGTTGTGAACACTGTCCCCGAGCCTCACTGAGTCCCCGATAAACAGTACCAGATTTCCCACACTTTTTGACATAATTACACGGAGTTGTCTGTCACAATAAACGAATTAATCGAATTCTATTTTTATTACGATTTACAATATTTTGTATATTTTGATATTTTGTAAGCTCATCATCTTTGTTATTGTCAACTGTCAGCCGTGGTAAAATACTTATTACTTACTTTATCACGATTATATAGGAATATGATACTAATTAATTATTTTATTTTCATTTTTTGTTCTGTGTTCATCAAACGTCTTGTCTTATAAAACTGTAATAAAGCTAGAGAATAAAATATATGTTAAATATATACCTAGGTATTTCCACAATAAAAACATTATACTACTTTATTTGAACATTAGAATTAGGTACATTATTTTATTATATAATAACAAATCAGGTTAATTTATAACAAAAAAAAAAAAAAATCATTAAAATTCAAATAGCATAAAAATAATTAAAACAATATACCTCTTATAAAAAATTAGTTGTCCAACAGAATAGTAAACATGAAATAAACTAAATAAATTCAATATTTCAAACAAATAAATAATTAAATACCTAATAAAAGTTATTACTTATTTTTCACATAATTCGACGAAACACATACTCATTGCGTCCAAAATGTTTTTGTGCACAGCCATTTGATGTTTGTTGAGATTGACTTTTTGGGCAAAAGTCCTCGGACAGTATTCACACTTAAACTGTGGTGGTACACCGCACTCATACTTGAGATGTCTGCGCAATGTTCCACGGTGATTATAAGACCGACCGCAATTATTCGGACAAAATAGTTTTAAAGAATCCGACTTTTGATACGAACCTGTTCAACAACGTGTTGTAAAAAAAACAAACGAAATGTTTCAATTAATATAGCTGAAACGATTATTGTATATTGATTATTATAGTACAATTACATTATGTACACATATTGTGTTAGTTTGACTGACCATGAGAAGAAAAATATCCAGGCTAGTAGTTAGTGTGGGCTGAACTATTGCTGTGTTAATAAATTAAAGTAAATAATCATATACCTACTGTAAAGTATATAATATAATAGTATTATAGTATTTATAACCTTTGGTCGAAAGTTAAATAGACAACACACCGATCCATATTTACGTAAACCTTTAGGTATACTATATGTAGGTAGGTACCATAAATGCACTAGCTGTCTTAAAATGGTTTTGCATTTTATTTTTAAATACATATAAAATGTTTGAAATATCAATATTAATAGTGTTACACTCAACTAAATTATATAAATGTTCTGAACTATTCTAGCTGTCATATTAAAAATTAAATTAAATCAACATAAATAAAAGAGCAGAGGTTCCCAAACTTTTTGGCGACCTTTGGTGACCAACAGTTTGGGAACTTGAATTTTTACCAGTGTTGCGGGTAAGAAATGAATCCATAATATTAATATTATTTCATTAGGTAATTGTATCATGGCTTCTATATAATAACGCCAAAAACACAAATAATATAATACCTAATAATAATAATAATAATAATAATAATAATAATAATAATATTCTTCATGTATCTACCTATAATATGTAGGTGGCAATGCACCCACACGTGTTTAAAATACCTACTTAACGAAAAGATTAACCCGTATTTGAAAATCATAGACATAATTTAATAGTTCCTAATGAATTTACCTACCTACTTAATTAATTTGTATGCATCATATATTTTTATGTTAAACATATGTACCAGGTACCTAGTTAACATACTTAATTTTTTTATAAAAAAACTTATTGAAGTTATACAAAATATGGTAGGTAGGTACTTAATATATTTATCAAAACCAATTTCATTGTAGATGTTTAAATAACAATTGATAAGAGCTCCGGACGTCTGAGCTATATTATATTTACATTTTTCTTGTTACTACGGTAAAATCAACTATAATATAATTACTTAGCCAATGAGTCGATGTAACGAATAATATCGAACGAGGAACACCAACGTGAATCCATCATCTCTATCTAACAGTTCATAAAGTCATGTATTTTTATTTTACAAAACATTTTTTAATAAAAATAGTTTTTTGTAATTTTTTCTTTCTTGCACAATGAAAAATTGATCTTCTTTTCTTTAATTTTTGCACTGTTCTTATATTTTATGTACAAAAGGTTCACCCGTCAGCCGTCAATATAAATAAAATTAGTTCCAGGAGTAATACATCCCATACCTACCGCTGACTTTTCTACATAATTGACAATTATAAATTATAAGACCATTTTTAATAATTAAATAACGGTTACCTGATTAGCTGAGTAGAACTTTGATCAATGGGCGAAGGAAAGTAGAGATTTTAAAGGTTCCACCAATCAATATCAATTCCATTAAACAATAATTTGGTTTTTACTTTGAACCTCTCCCCTACAAATCTACACAATTGCAGGTGAAGCTTTTTTCAATATTTATAAGGTTTTCTGAGCTATAGGTACTTGTTTAGATTAAAATAGCTAATGGCTTTTAACTATACAGTATACATAATAATTAAAAGACGTATGAATCGTGTTTTACGGTTTGTAAAACAATAAACAAATAACGGCCCCAATTTTAACAAAATAAAACAAGAAATCGATTTTTCATACTCACTTTATTAGGTAATTACCTACTTTCAAAAATGAACTATTCATATTTTGATAATTAGAATAATGTTTGGTTAAATGGAGTTATAAATCATTATTTTCTTTGAAAGACTTTGAATAGATTGTACGTTTATACTGGGTCTCGACTCTATATATTCCTTTTCTCATAAGTCTACTTAAATTATATTTATATTAACTTATCCCGCATTCGTTCGAGCATCGTAATTTCCTCAAAGAAGAAATGTAGAATAACCTATGTACGTAAAAATATAGTTAATAATACATTTTAAAAACATATAAAATATAAGCCTAAACATAAAAGTTAAGTTTACCATCTAATCCTTTTGCAATTTTAATAAAAATAGATAGGTATTTCAACGTTTTAAAAAAAGTAATAGAAACAGCTAAAAATGGGAAACACCATATACCTAATAAGCATATGTTTTTGTTTAAACTATACACATAATATTATATCATTTAAAAAAAACAAAGATATTATTAAAATTTGAATAAATTAATAGTCAAACTTCATAAAAGCAAATTAAATATATTTTGGTATATCATTAATTAGGGATATATAGCTCTATTATGAAAATTTGAGCTAATTGCAGAGAACATTTTTTTATATTCATAATTATTTTGAAACATCATATAAATCTCTATTATTTCATGAGTACAAAGCATTACAATAGTTAAGTATCTAAATTTAAACCAAAAATAGAGTATAATACTATATAATAGATACAAAAGAATAAAAACAACAATAATTAAAATAACATTTTTGTAATTTATTAATATTCCATCATAATGACAAGGAAATAATGAATTCTCTAAATAGAAAATGTGTCACTATGTAAGAATTGAAAAATACATTTTTTTTCTATTTTACACAACAAACACTTTTAAAAGTTAAATTTCATACTTACTATGTGCCAATTCCAATTTTCAACTGAATAATAATTAATATTCAAGAACATTGGTTCATATTTACTAAGAAATGTTAATACAAAATCCTAGTATTATTAACTCTTATAAATGTAAAATATTAAGGGTAAGTATTTGCACAAATAAATTTAATAAACATCTATTTATTGATATAAGTATCCAGATATATTTTACAGTGACAGATTTAATTAAACATATTTATATTTTTAATACATAAAATTCAATTTTGTAGACTTACTTTTATTGAGACATAAGATTTACCACTTACCTATTAGATAAAATAAATTATGAAAATATAAAAGTGATTATGTTAGAACTTTTGAAATAAGATAGGTAGATATCTTTTTTTAAACTATAACATGAGACAAAATACAAAATTATGGAAGTCTATATGATAGTAAAAAATATTTTGTTATAATTGTTTAAAACAGAAAATAAAACATTATTAATTAGAGTAAAAATAGTAAAAATAATTACTAACATTAAAATCACAATCAATTGTCAGATCATTTTTCAAGCTATGAAATAATAGCGATTTAAAAAGTTTTGTATTATTTATGAATGGGATGATAATCAATAAGTATAATTCAATAGTATAATTAATTACTGTCATATATTTTTCGATGAACTACTACCATATGTGACTTTAAGTGATGAAAATGCTTGAACATTTTTAAGCATGTATCACAGCGATACTGAGGAGCAATACCACATTCTTTTCTCAAGTGACGTATTAAATCACCTTTGTTTTTATAACTTCTACCACAATTGTTCATACATGGCCACCGGCTTCTTAAATCTGAAAATAAAGTTAAATGTTTTTAAGCAATAATAATGATTTATCTAAATTCATTAAAAGCAATCGGCATTTATTTAAAACAAATTATATAAGTATTTAATTCCAAATAAAAATTTGTCATTTAAATGAAATACTAAAAAACTATTGAAGATTTATATTATAATATACTGATATATTGTAAATATAAATGCATATATTTACTTTTGGAGTAAAATTATAAATATAGTTACTCTAATTATTTAATTTCAATTTCATAATTCATAATACATTAAGTTTACTAGTATTTACCATTGCACTCAAAAGAAAACAAAATTTAAATAATTTAATAAACAAATATTCACAGAAATATTGTCACTTTCACATTTTATGCTTGTATAATACCAATATAAAAGATTGATAACTCTCTTCAGGACCATAATATAAAAAAAGTACAATGGTAGGTTACTTGCAATGTGATGGTTTAGTGGTTTGGTAAAATGTACCAACTACCATGTTAGAAAATATTTTAAATTTTTTTTATATAAACATTTTAAATACAACATTTTTATTTTGATAAATGTACGAAATATTTAAATTATTAAAAATTAATTTATGTCTTTAATAAATAATGTGTTGTTTTATTATTTTAATAAAAATAAAAAATTATTTGTTGTTGTAAATGGTTTTAATAATTGGTCAGTTTTCAAAGCTTTAAATTTTACGATAAAACTCATACAGTTCCAAATATGTCTTCAATAATTACAACAAATATTAAAAGGTTTTCATGTACCTACATATAAATAAATTATCTAAAACATTTATATGCTGCCTCAGTATACTATAAGAAGTGTTAATATTGATTAAAATAAATTTTTTAACAAATAAATAACTACTTAAATAAACAAAAATACAATATATAATTTTATAATATTTACTATCATTATTTATTTATATATAATATATAAATATACATAAACGCAGATAGTTTGTACTATTGTAGGTAGTATAAGAACATTTCATAATTATGGCGGACAGAGTGTATAGTTGTAGGTATAGACATTAACCCTTTCAGACCCAGTGTCCTCTTTAAGAGACACAGTATTATTTTATTTATTACATTTTCTGGGTTGGTGCAGTATAGTTAATTATATATGAAGTTTATAGAGAAAGTTCCATAGAATTC
>JAIPRK010002702.1:0-14565 GCA_025469195.1 Chaitophorus viminalis | reverse complement strand
CACACACACACACACACACACACACACACACACACACACACACACACACACACACACACACACACACACACACACACACACACACACACACACACACACACACACACACACACACACACACACACATTTAACTATTTAAGAGAAGAAGGAAATGCCGTTCTAACCCCGCTAATATATAGTACGAGTGTTACATCGTCAACTTGGCTTCCATGCGCATATGTAGTACACATAATATACGATATACAGTAGTACATGTAAACTACGTGTTATTATTACGGAAGCTTATTTTCATTACGATTTATGTGCGTTTCTGACGACGCATATGCAGGATGTTACAATATACTCTCGCACATTTTCCTATGAGCAATCGTTTATTTTCGTTAGCATAATACTAAAACAACTTGGATCCAGAGAAACGTAAACCATTCGTTTGGGATTAGGTATAAAGTTATATATATATATGTGTGTGTGTGTGTGTGTGTGTGTGTGTGTGTACATAAAAATACTTTACTACACACTCATATTACCAAGCTGTACGCAACGTATAGATAATCCATTAATGTTTAATCATATGTACAAAGCGTATTAATGAACACATCGACTACGTTTACAGTTTAAAAATAATATATGCCACGAAAAAACTTATACTTTTAGGATATTTTACTAACTATACATATAATATTGTTGTAAAATTATGTTCTTATAAGTATTTCATTTGTTTCAACTAAAGAAATTTGTGAACATTTCGTTTTTTATAATTTACAACCCAATACTTTTTATCAAATTCGAATAATATTTACTATAAATTACTATTTACATCTCGATTTTGAATGTTATTATATATTAAAATAACCACGTCGTGATTAAAATTCATGTTGGTAAAATAAATAATATAAAAAACGGATGGGCCTCACTTTGCTGTACAGTTGGGGGTGGAGTGCACCTCGTTTATAGGATAGGTCATTATTACAATGGATTTGTTAAATTTGAATGCAATGATAGGTATTATTGTATATGAATAACGATTCTGAACGGAGTTAATATGTTGGTCTAAAATGGGTATATAATAATATAGTATTTTATATTTAAATTGAATTTTAATGCAATTTCGTAAAAATTTAAATTTCAAACGGTCATAAAATTTTTTCCTTTTGGGTCCAGTAGAATTTTTTTTATATATTTTTGAAGATTAGCTTATGGACAAACTAGTGTCAAAATTTTGAACCTTAAGTATAAACAGAAAAAATGTTATGAATTTTCAACTACAAAATAACTTGCAAATTATCGCGATTTTAACATATTTTATACAAATTTGAACTTTATGGGTTTATAAAAAAAATTTGAGAGAAACCATCTCCAATATTCTTTAGTTACAATTAGTATAACTTATAATTAATCCTTTAATACATTTTAACGAGTTTTCGGACAGCCAAAAAAATTTTATAAATATTTAAAAAAAAACTTACAAAAATCAAATATTTAAATTGTCTATAAATAAGTCAAAATATATCAAAATACTTTGAAAACTTAACCATATATAGAGAACACTAATATAAAAATTTGGTAAAAATTTCAAGTTGTTGTGGTTTTTCGTTTTTGAGTTAGAGCATTTTAAAAAAACCGATATGATTTGTCAGTCATTTTAAAAAAATGTAGTTTGTAAAAACGTGATTTTGCGTAAAATTTCCCGTTTTTTCGTAATTTTTTTATCGTTTTTTTCGATTTTTTAAAAAAGCATTGAAAAAGTTGGATTTTTGACATGCCCAAGTACCATATACATTCACTTTCCTATCAGAAAAGTTGCTGCTTAAGAAAATCGAAGCATTTTTATTACCAAAAATCGTGTCCTCAGACAATAAAAAAAAAAAAACACACATCATTGTAAAACCAATAGATTCCATCATTCCTTTTAGAATCTAAAATTAATTTTTATGTATTTCATATGTGAATCTGTGAAATATGGGACCTCTGTAAGTATTTTAAAATATTCCGAATTAAAATAAATAGTATTTCAATATTATTATCGACTCGTTTATGATAAATAACAGCATAACATTTAAAACTAAAGAAATATGATTCAGAGACGCATATACGAAAATTCCAGATTATTTATGCTAATTGTATTCTATGTACTTATAATAATACTATAAACAATATATGCATATAGCATATATAAAATAAATATTCTGAATTACCTTATTTTTAGTTCGACCCTATGTTAACGTATACGATACGTTTTCACAAAATGACTTTTATTCCGAAAATAACTTGAAATTATACAATTGATAACTCATAATACATATTTTTCAAAAGAGAAATGCAGACACTAGTTGTTATTCTAGAAGTGTGACGATTGTTTTCAAGCACATGCCGATATGGCATGAATTTTAAAAACCGATATGATTTGTCAGTCTAGAATTTTATATATTGTAATATATTTTACATGTAATTTTATGTCAAAATTCACTGTTCAAACGCTTTGAAAAAAAAAATTGTGCCTATGAATTTTGGTCATTTTTGAATGACAATAAAAACTACTTATGTGGAATCTTCTATTAAATTTTCAAGTATTTCGTATTAGTCAAATATTTTTTATCACCGGTTATAAAAAAAAAAAAATGTAAAAAATAATTAATGAATCTACAGAAAAGAGAGCTTGGACAACAATATCAAGAGAATGTGTTGACAAATATAACATAACAGAACACTCAGTAACAGGTTTTACATCAAAATATCTATTAGATGGGACTAACACAGATTTGCTACCTGAGGAATTAAAAGAACATAAAAATGCAGAAGAATGGAAGAAAGATAGGAAAATAGCTCTAGATAACACTATATATTAAATCTCACGAATATAATAAAAAATTCTTTGACAAAAACAGAAAAGAAAATGAATTTAATACAAGCGATTTTGTATATATTGAAAACGGAAATAAATTAAATAGAAAAAAAATAAGATGAACTCAAGATTGGACCCTTCAAAATAACAGAAAAAATATCCAATACCATATTTAAAATTGAAACATGAAAAAGAAATGAGGAAACAGGACTATTTCACATAACAAAACGAATACCAGAATGAACAATAGCTAATAAAATTTCTCATAAGAATTTTCACAATGGGTGGGGGAGATGTAAAGAAAATACTTTCTTTTAAATATTATTATTAGTAATATTATTATAATCAACCATTGATAAGATAAAGTGATAACATTGTAAAATTGATAGATTGTTTTTTTTTTAAGATTGTTAACTTTTCTTTTAATTTTTGTTAATTGTAATATTGTTTTCTTAAATTGTTATTAATAATTAAAAGTGTAAGAGTGACAATAGTAACATAAATTGTTGTTTCTTTTGTTTTCACAGGTAAATTTGTAATCTTGTAAATAATGTAAATATAAGTAATAAATAACTTTTGTTTTCTCAGAGAAACCAAGTATTTACTATTATCCAATTAAAAACAATTACACCATTATATATTTATAAGAAAAAGTTTATTCACATACAAATATAATATAGTTGTATAGACATTACACTAAAATAATTAATTCATAATAAATAGCTACATTTCCTTATAACGAAGAATCCTTACAATTTTCTTAGAAAAAATTACAAAAAATAACATATAAAGGATACTGATTGGTATAGAATATTATTACCGTGTGTTATTAGTTACGATTTTTTTTTTCAGTTTATTTTAGTGTAAACTAAAATTTTTGATGAAGTGGTGAGATTTGATGTAAATATTTGACGTATAGAACACAAATAAAACAATTCATTGGTTGATCTAAAAGATTTAAATATTTTTATAATAGATATTACCTTGAAGTAGTGTCATTGGATGCCTTCTTCTATCACGGTATCACGCCTTGTACATACTATCAAAAATTTACTTATTGTATCAATTGTATACAGATTTTAAAAACTTCTAATAAATAAAAAAATAAAAAAAAAGATATTACCAGGGTTGGGATTTTATAGCATTTGCATATTTCTTATGAGACTTTTAAAAAATAGCAGAGTAAGCTAAAAATGTGTGATACAGGGAACTCAAAAAAAACAATTTTTTTGTTTTCTTTTTGCAAATTTCGTGATATTTTAGTTTTTAGTGCTTTTTTGGATTTTTAAGACTTTTTTTTGTATTTTTACCTGTTTGTTAATTAAAATTGGTCATATGTTATGAAATTTTATTTTGGTAAACGAATTTTTAGATTTTTGTCAATCGAAATATCAAGTAAATTGTAAATGTAAAGATTAAATAAATATACTGATTATGATGATGCAATGTCATACAATTACAGCGACAATATTTAGGTATAATATAATCTTACGATAATTTCGTATTAGGTAGGTATGTGGTTCTAAATCTTGTTATCTGTTGATTTAGTTGAACCCTTCAGAGTTGTGGCGAGAGTGACTAAATGATTTCAAAACGTAAGTAACTACCTATAATAATTTGTAAGTGATTAAAAAACTATTGATTAATACATTTTCTTTTTTTACATATTTTGTTGTTTTTATTGCATATTTTTACCGCATATTTAAGAATATTTAAGGTAATATTATTGCACATTTTTATGCAATATTAAGTGCTATAAAATCCTAACCCTGGATATTATAATATGCATGTTATTTTATTTTTAAGGTTTAAGGCATAAATTGAGTTGATTTATAATAAAAAGCTGAAATGCCATGGTCAAATGGGTTTCAACTTGAAGACATTTTACCAATAAACATAGCAAAACGCAATCCTAATTCTGTTAGTAGATCAGATAAAAATGTTTGATGGTTGATATGAGAGTAGAACCTACTTAATTGGGTAAATAATTGTTCAATCATCATTTGCAAAAATAAAAAAATACACCATATACCATATACTTATACAATAATACACCAACAGCCATTATATTATAATAATGACATTAACCATTTTGGGGACCTTCAAAAGTTGATATGCAACAATAGTATATCACGTTCATTATGAAAGTAAAATACAGCAAATTTCATCCATATGTAGATTTAATAATACATTAGTTCAATATCCTAACTCATAACACATATTTTTAAAAAGAGAAATGCAGACACTAGTTGTTATACTAGAAGTGTGACGATCGTTTTGGATCACATGCCCATAAAATAATTTAATGTTCTAACGTATGAACATTTTACTTTCTCTTGGATATAAAAATATTGTCAGTTAACAATTAAACCGTATTTAACATAATTAAAGACATACAATGGTACTAAAAAAAATGACTTTTATATTTCTCATATGGGAATTTCTGAAATACGGGACTACTGTAAGTAACTTAAAATATTCTGAGATAAAATAAGTATATATATAGATTAAATTATATCCTCTATGAATCATAGTCTAAGCAATAATCATCAATAATAGTAGAACATACATAATCAAGGATATGATTCATAGAAGTATACACAAAATCCCAGTTCATTAATATCAATCATACTCTGTGTACTTATAAGAAAATTATTTTATTTAACACGCAATAAAACTATAATCAAAATATTGATATCTATAAAAATGAAAATTTTTTATACCCTATTTTTAGTTCAACCCTTTGTTAACGTACACTCCGCGAATTTTCAAATTAACTTTTATTCCAAATATAACTGGGAATTATACAATCAACCAATACAGAGAAATACAACTCGTTAATGGATATGCGAAAGTTCCGACTGAAGATATTACTAAAGTAAGTACTAGAATATGTCGAGTCAGATGAAACCATAATTCAGGATTTTTGTGTATCAAGTGATGATATATTATGTATTTTGAAAGTAAAAATGTTATGTAGATCGACAGTTAAATAATAATTTATTAATGTTTTATTTATTTGGATATCTTTTGCGTATGAATGTTATATGCACATTCTTTGTAGGTAATTGCAACGTTTCATCGTTGTAATCTTGAAGGAGTTAACTGTGAATATTTTCAAACATGGGAATTCTCAGATATTTGTAAAAAGGTAAAGGAGAAAAATCAAATATGGTCAAGATTTTACGGTTCATTCACGCCTCCAATGGAATGCCCAGTTAACAAAGTAAGATTGTGCTACATGATTCAGTGAATTATTTATATTATAATTATTTTTATTTAAAATAAAAACGTATTCTGGAGTTTATTTTATATGAATTTTTTTTTCACAGGTATATTATAAATTCACGAATTCCACTATTGATGTTAACATTTTCTTGCTATGGTACTCGGAAGCTACTGAATATGCTTGGAAAATTACTCAATACTTTTACAATGAAGAAACATATGTTGGTGGTCTTATAGTGGAAGGAAAACTATTTAGCTACAGAAAAAGATTCAATGCAGTAAAGCAAAGCAGTATAAAAAATTAAAAATTTAAATTCAATAACAAATCTATGATGTTTTGTATTATTATAATTTTAGATTCTGAAAGGTGTGATGGAATCTATTTGTTTTACAATAAAGTGTGTTGTATTAGTTTTTATTATTTTTTTTTTTTATTCATGTGTTTGTCATCACGATTTGGGGCAGTCAAAATGTTTTGATTTCCTCAAACAGCAACTGTTCTGAAAGGAAAGTGAATGTAGATGGTACTTGTGCGTGTTAAAAATCAAAGTTTTTCAATACTTTTCAGATGCATCGAAAAAAAACCATAAAAAATTACGAAAAAAACGAGAAAGTTTTACCTAAAACCACGTTTTAACAAAATACATATATTAAATATTAAAATCTCCGATTCAAAAACGAAGAACTGCAAATAATTGAAATGTTCACCAAGTGTTTTCTATATATGGTTATGTTTTCGATGCGTTTTGACTTTTTTGATCTACTGCTAAAAAATTAATTAATATTTAGATTTTTTTGTTTGTATTTTTAAATATCAAATAAAAAAATTTGGTTTGTTAATATCTCAGGAAAATTAAATACTAGGTTCAATATAAATTATTATTATCGCAACTAAAATGAATAAAAATCATTCTACACAATTTTTTTCTATAAGCCCATAAAATCTAAATTTTTATGAAATTTGTCAAAATCACAATAATTTGCAAGTTATTTTGTAGTTGAAAATTCATAAAAAAAAGTTTTATTTAAACTTAAAGTTCAAAATTTGTACACAAGTTTATCCATAAGTTACTCTTTAAATAACTTTAAAAATATTTCTACCGGTCTTAAAAAAAAAAATGTTTATGTCCATTTGAACTGTAAATTTTTAAAATAACGATTTATCCTCAAATGATTTTAAATATCAAAAAATATAAGTCCCAGAAATTAGAATTTTTACCGAAGGTTGTAAATGATTTGAATTTTCTTTAAGGTTTTTTCCAAACTATTAAAATGATTTTTAAGCAACTCATATGCATTTGAAATATGATTTTTGTACATTTTATTTTTTAATTGTTAATAAAAAAAATTTGGTTTGTACAGAACATTTGAAAGCTTAATAGAAGATTCTAGAAGTTTTTGTTACCTACTGTCATTAAAAAATTATTGAAATCCAAGTGCACAATTATTTATCGTGTGATTTTTAAAAAACAAATATTGCCATAATACCTCAATTTACGTGTAAATTTAACATTATATACAATATAATATACCTACTTTAGACTAACATATCATCATCATTCAGAATCGTTATTCGTATACAATGATATTTATGATTGCATTCAAATTTAACAAATCTATTGAATTATCTATTATATGAACATTGTCTACTCTACCTCCTACTGTACGGCAGGGTGAGGCCCATCCGGTTCTTTTTTATATTTTGATTCTAAAGGTATAGAAAAGTTATTTTCCTTTTACCCGCCAGAGTAAATTTATATTATTCTGGAATTACAATTTTTCAGATATTCGATGCTAATGAAGGATTTTATTTTAATTAAAAACAATGCATCAATAAAATGACATCATTATCCCATGTTTTCCAATCGATTGTGGAATCTATGCAGTTTTTTTTTATCATTTGATAAAACGATTTAGATTTTAGTTTATAATATCAATGAATTTTTTACTATCGCAAACAACGCATAATTATTTTAAAGATATTTTAATTTATTTTTTTGTTTGTCATAATGCTTCGAGTTTGAGGCTCAAAAACGGTAAATTTTCTTCATATAATACGAGCAATTCAGATGGTTTCATACTTCGACGACTAATAAAATAATGAAATAACAATTAATAATACAATAAACATTTAATAGTTTGTACCTGTATAATATTTATAATTTAAATTTAGGAGTATAAATGCTATGGCCCTCACACGTGACCTCAGATCCAACGCCAAGTGTTCTTTCTATCGGACTTATGTCCATGCGAGCTGCACTTGCTGTTTTTGCTGCACTTCTTTAGGCTAACCAAACATGGCTATTGGCTAGGCTCTAAGTAAGTAATGTTAGGTAGTATTTTTTAATTTTATAATATGTCAATAGGATTCAATTTTTAAAAGGGTAAATCTGGAAAATTAATTCTCCAAGCCGGAACAACTGGAGTTACGATTAAGAAATTTGATAAGAAGAAAATTAAGGCTAGACTCTAAATTCTGTATGTTAATATTTCATTAAAATATATGCCCGGCCAAGACTGTTCTATGCGAAGCCGGGTAGTTCAGTTAGTATAATATATATTCTAGAGTCTAGATTTTCAAATCATATTTGTTGAAAATCATTTTTTGGATTCAATAATACCTATGCTTGCATTCAGATGTATCACTTCCTGTAGGTATATTAAATGACTAACCACATGACCGAAGTTTAGACCAAGCCTACTGTATAGCATAGCCAGTTCCCGGTTTAGTTTATTGATTATTATTACAGTTGAAATGGATAAGGATATGATTACTTTTGAATAGAAAACTTTATACTGATTACAATCGTATTTTTAATCCTCAAACACATAGTTGAATTTTTGGGTACTACTTCATCATAATGTATCATAATTATACAATACATGTATTTTTTAATAATATATGTCTTTCAGAAAATTATTAATAATGGATTGATGTCTCATATGGGTAGATGTGATACAGGCATAGATGATTGCGATTGCCGTATTCGTCTTTCAAACGCGATAGTCCATTTATCAAAGAAGACTATAAGGTTATATAACATAATACTACGATCAATAGGAGCAAAGCGTTAATGAAAAATGTTAAATCAAAATTTGAGAAATTGTAGAAATTTATTTTGTTATTTAATAAAGCCATACAATTACCATGTACTGAAAAACCTTCTGAAGTAGTGTCACTTCAATGGGATTTTTTGTCTTCTTTTAACTTATTAGTTTTATAGTTATTATAATTGGTATAGAAGTGGTCGTGGCTCGGGGAATGTTTTAATATATAATACGACTTCGAAATATTGATTGGGTTGCCGAAAATAATAATCATTAAAATCATACGTAGAAAAGAACAGACCGTTTTTATGTTCCTATTTTCTAACAAAATTAAGCACTTTTTTATAATTTTATTTTTTCACAGAGTTGTTTTAAATACTTTTTTGAGTATCACTGTAACTCGATTTTTCATTTTTATGTACGTCGGTTGATGGGTCGGGTGGTTAGGGGAGGTTTATCGTATTTAAAGGTTACGGTTTTCGGGGAAGCATTTGAATAATTTTACAAAAGTGTTGTCTATAATTACCCAGAAGTTATTGTTGTGCTTTTTTTTCTAATATTTTTCTAGTGAGGGGAGGGAGGGGGATAAGTTATACTTAAATGTTACGGTGTTACGGAGAGGTATTTAAATAATTTAATGAATAAAAAAACGCATAATTGAAAAATCTATACATTTATCATTCCGCTCAGAATATAAAAAAAAAAATTATACCATATACCTCAAACATAACACACCAACAGCTAATTTGTATAATGAATGAACCATTTCGGGGACCTTCAAAAATTGATAGGCAACAATAGTTCGTCACGCTCATTATCAAAATATAATACAGCCAATTTTACCCGTATGCTTATTTAATTACACAATAGTACGATATCATAATATGTTATAAATATTTTAAAAACGATAAATGCAGACACCAGTTGTAATCGTAGTAGTGGAATGTTTGTTTTCAAATATATGCACACGAAACAATCTAATTTTTAACGTAAGAACTTCAAACTGTCTCTTGTATATAGGTATTACCGATTCATAATTCAACCATTTTTCACATAACTAGAGATATAAAATGGTATTACAAAAATTAATTTTTATGTATTTCATATGGGAATGTGTGGAATATGGGACCTCTGTAAGTATCTTAAGACATTCCGAAATAAAATAAGTACGAATTTAGTTTAATATTATTCCCTATGCAGTTATTATTAATATCAGTAGAATGTAAAAAATTAAGGAAATATAAATGTAAAATAGACGTTCAAAAATTACAGTTCACTAGTATCAATCATATTCTATGTACTTTATGTACTTAGATAAATTCCATTGTATTAGATAATTAATAATATCATATACAAAATATTAATATATAAAAAAATTGTATTTCTCTTTCACTTTTCCAATTTCTAACACGTATACTACTATGGCTTTGTACACGACTAGATAGTAGTTGTATTTAATAACATTTATAATAGATATTATAATAAATAAAAAAGAGCACTATTAAATGTTCATGATTATTGATTGGTCTGTTTTAAATTCATACTACTTTCTGTTCAATGTTTAAAATTTACTGGTAAACATTAACATACCTTTTGATTTTTAATATAATACACTATCAAAAAAAAGAGATAAGTATTAATAAGGATCAATTTTAATATCTCATAAAATGTGAGAATTCAAAAACATGTTCAGAAAATACTATTCGACGCATAATTATATTTATAAACAAATTTTACATAATTAAATACAAAACTAACTAAAGAAATTAACAAAAAGTACAATCATTTATTGAAACAATCAAAACTCTATTAATTCCTTAACCTATGAATAAGTTATCTATTATGTTCTCAAATAAAAAAATGTGTTTAATAATAAACATAAGTATATCGATATTTATGTATATACATCTTTCATTTTTTTTAGGAAAACTTATTTTTATCCATGGCTAAGTAGCAACATATTAATCTTGTCAATCATGAAATTTGGTGCATATTAAAGACCTTGGTGTTTTCTTTGACACAAAACTTTCCTTCAATTTTTATGTTAAATATTTAAATAGTAAATCTTATAAAAAACTTGGCCTAGTAAAATGTATGTGTAACAATTTTTATGTTAATTCAGCCCTTAAAATTCCGTACTTCGCAATAGTTCGTTTTCACTTTGACTATTCCTCTTTAATTTAATGCATTAGCAATATAATATAAAATATAAAATATAAAATATAAAATCATAGTCTATCAACTGTCCGCAAAAATTTTTAAGATACTTATCATATAAACTTCACTGTAAAGGAATTTCATTCTGTAGTTACAATATTTCTTGTAATATCTTTAAAATAATGCCCATAAATGAAAGATATGATATCTTAAACTGTACATTTTTATATAAACTATTAAATAATATCATCGACCGTCCTGAAATTGTCGAGCATTTAAATTTTAAAATTAACAAATCTAATTACAGAAATAACTTTACATTTTATATTTCCTCTAAGTCTTCAAACTATATGCTATAATATACCCTTGCAAATATTCTTATATATGCAGCCGAGTTCAAGTAAGGATTTAAATTTATTTAACAATATGTACACTATTTAATTTAATTTAATTTTTTGTACTTTGTTATCATATTATCCCCTTTTTTATTTCTTTTACAATATTAATACTCCAGAAATACTCACAGTTATGTATTTAATTAATATAATATTATATTTATTTATTCTTAATGTTTTAAATACCTACATTGTTATTCAATATATTAAAAATATCCTTATAATAAATGAACCATGAGGTGTAATTTAGTTTTGATTTTTGGTATATAATTTTATGCTCATCAATATTGACCCACATGATAATATTTGTTCGAATTTATTTGACAAAACAGATGCAAAGCGAGATTCTTTTAGCCTTGGACTGCTAAATATAACGATTTATTTGTGATAAACCTGATAAACGTCACAATTATTTGATGTAACAATATTGGCCATTTTGTGATCCTTTTAGATAGAATATTTAGAGTTGCATGTCATTTATATTTGTTACACTGCTTCGAGTTAAAGCTCAAAAATAAACACTTTTCTCTTTGGCTAGCCACTATGTACCTTATTTGTTTCAAGTATTTTCTATATCTAACAATTATCGTTCATATTTTTTCTCCTGAATAACTTTCTTTTTACCGATTTAAGTCATGATTATTTATTTATCATAGATCAATCTTATTAGATTTTTTTAATTTTTTTTAGATACCTTTTACTGCGTTTTCATTAAATTTTCTTACGTTATTA
The DNA here is from genome assembly GCA_025469195.1 of Chaitophorus viminalis. Taxonomy (NCBI): domain Eukaryota; kingdom Metazoa; phylum Arthropoda; class Insecta; order Hemiptera; family Aphididae; genus Chaitophorus; species Chaitophorus viminalis. Next base: position 2,163 of record JAIPRK010002702.1, on the reverse strand, counting down.
TTTACTAGTTCCCTGAAATGTAGTCATTTAAATTTGTCCATATTATTTTAATTTGATGCTTTTCTTCACCATTTACAAATAAAACAAGTGCGTATTATTATATAGAATATCACGTATGGTTGTGATCAGTTTTTTTTTGAAACCTTTACATTTTATTATTCCGAGCTTAATTTTGTTTTGAAAAACAGTTTATGATAAATATTTTTTTCATCTTAATAGTCTTTTGTTTTCAAACAATAATTAAACAATGTATTAACAAGTATTATAAAAAATAATAAATCGGAAAGAGTAAGAGTAAAATTTTAGGGATGCTAATAGAACGTTGTGTTCCATTTTATATAATTTATGGATCGAGTAATGGTGGTCTATATCTAGTTTGAGTAATTTTATGAATTTCAACATAATATCTCGCCGTAATATTTTAACCAAAACATTTATTGTTACGAAAAAATACACATATATTTTGGAACATATTTTCTGCTTAAATAATAAAAAAAAAAATCAATTAGTGTGTTAAAAATGAAATAAATAATTTGATTGATCACAATGAAAGACATCTCTCAATATAATTAAAATCAATTGCATTGCTTGAAATATAAGTAATAATAAGTTTCTGTAAATTAATTTGAAAGTTGATTTTTAATTTCAAAGTGCTATATATTATGCAGATGTGATTTTTTTTTTTTGATAATTTACCGGGAAAAAATAAAATAATATTCAAAATATTACATCAAGAAAACTTCATAACTTAATATCATTAAAGATGTCACTCTTAAAGGTAATAAAATAGACATTATACCATGTACCAAATTATAATAATCAAATTACATTGCTGATATCACATATCATAAAATGTGTAATAACAATAGTATATCTTTGTACTGCATAAATAAACAATAAAAGTCTACACCCGATAGCCCGCACAGTTCTTAGATCTTGCCAGATATTTATATCTTACTTGTTATTAACTAAGTATTGATAACTTAAATTATTAACTACGTACACGTTTGCGAATTTCCAGTTTCATTACTACTATATAATTATATGTTTCAAAAGTATTTTTAAATTATTTTCCACTTCTAAAAGTTATTCCATTGCATTGATTCTATTTACTCTATGGATTAATTCAATAAAAGCTTTATATTTTTACCCATTGTATATAAATAAGAAATTACATTATTAAATTAATAAAAATGAGCATGTCACAGAGAAAAAATAAATGTATAATATTATATAGGTAGCTTAAATCACATGTACTTATAAACTTATTAAGATCTGTTCCTATTACCCGAAGACAACTTCAATAATAGTAATAACATATTATGCTTTGATAAATTATAAATCTAATATGGTAAAGAAAGTGCACATTCTAATCCCGATCACTATATTCATTAATGGTACTTAGCTACAACAAATTATAGTTAGTATATTATTATAATGTGATGTTTCAATGTTTCATAACAAACCAGGCCAGATACATTTTTGATTCATTACAAAAATTTACGTACATTTACGGTAAATTCCGTACGTTCAGTAAATTTTGAAATTTATAGTTTTTAAATAATAGAGAAATTCTCAAAAGTACATCTAAGGGCTCTAACCTAGTGTTTCTACTCATTTACATATAACTTTGAAAATGCTTAGTCATAACTCATAAACCACACAACAGTAGCGCAAATAACAATGATAACTGATCTATGATTAAAAGTACACCTGAATAATTAGTAAAGTTGAATATTGAACGTTTGATCGTTTTATACTTTTATATTAATACCATTCTATAGATAAATTATGAATATTAGGCTCGTCAAGACGTTTAATTTATGTTTGCTAGCTAATTAAATCCCTAATTAAATTCATCAACGCTTTTCGATTCTGAAAGTGAACCGAGAATAGGAAATGTCATCTAGTTGTAACTTAAAAGTATGTGATTTGTTACATTGTCAATAGTTTTTAGAAAATATGAGAAAACAGTGTTTCTTGGATACGAGAATTCTAATGAGATTTTCTTTATTAACAATAAAATTATTGTTAAGTTATAGAAGCTCTTATAAAAGTTATGAGAGGTAGAATATTAAATGTTTGAAAGAATTTTGATAATAACTTAGATATTAGTTAACTCGATAAATTAGAATGGTGTCCTCCGAGTTTGAATATATTTAT
>JAIPRK010002701.1:0-14575 GCA_025469195.1 Chaitophorus viminalis | reverse complement strand
GAGGGGGGTGGGATAACGGCGGCGGGGGAGGAAGGCTAATGGTGAAGGGAGGTTTAGGCATGCGGTGAAGGGATGGTGGTTTTGCGGGGGTTTGGTGGTTCGGCGGCGCGGTGGGAAGTGGGTTTTGGTGGTTTTGCGGGGGGGCCAGAACCGGCCTTTTCATCCTACTTAAATTCGTTGTATATTTGAAATGCCTGAAAAAAAAAAAATTACAATTATATCATTTTTATTATTTTAATTTTATATAATTTTTATATCATTGTTATTATTTTAATTTTATATCATTTTTATTATTTTATTTTTATATCATTGTTATTATTTTAATTTTATATCATTTTTATTATTTTATTTTTATATTATTGTTATTATTTTAATTTTATATCATTTTTATTATTTTATTTTTTTTATCATTGAGTTATACTTACAGTTGCACTATCTGTATAACTTTCTGTTCTTTTCATTGAACAAATAATCATCATTTCATATGCTAATTTGTTATTTAATATACAATCATTTGGAAGTCTGAATTTTTGGGTTTTATTATTGCCAATTAAGATTTTAATAAAGTCATTGGTGTCTAATTCTTGTCTGAAACATGTAAAAAAAACATTTTTTTAACATTTTATTTTTATTTTTTGTTAAGAGTAGGCCCTCATAATACATACGGTTGTTTATAAATATCAAATGCCATATGATCATCAAAATTTTCAATTTTTTTAAAAAAATTTTGAAAATTCGGGGAGAGCACTCTTGTATAATATGATTCTTCATATATGGTCTGTGTAATAAGTTTGGAATCATTTATTATGTTTATTATTGAATATAATGATTCTAATTTTGCACATTTAACAAAAAGGAAAAATATTTTTCTAAAAATGTCTGCGACTTCAGGATTTTGGTGACTGAAAATAATATAAAATGAATTAATAGAATAAATAAATGTTCTTTAATATTAATATTTACTTATTATCAAATATAGCTGATATTTTCCCTATGCATGTTATAATTTTATTGTGAATAAAACAATTTTTTTTATCTATAAAAATGAAATCATCTGCAACTTCCTGTAAAATACCCCAGATTTTGGCACACATGATTTACCGCAGGGTTGTATTGCAATATCGAGGTAAATTGTGAGTTTTCCATGTTAAAAAATACGCGATTTCTACCATTTTTTTATTTTAATATTATATTAGGCAGTAATAATATTTTAGTATTAATTTAAAATACCGAACGATATTTAATATATAATTTACATATTTTAGATTTTAGCACACACGATTTACTCAGGGTTGTTGAGTTTTTCTTGTTAAAAAATACGCGATTTCTATCATTTTTTTTATGTTTTTTGGAAACCTACTATTTTTTTATTTTATTTTAGTATTATATTAGGCTGTAATAAAATTTTAGTATTAATTTAAAATACCGAACGATATTTAATATATAATTTACATATTTTAAATTTTGACACTCATGATTTACCGCAGGGTTGTATTGCAATATCGAGGTAAAATTTGAGTTTTTCTTGTTAAAAATACGCGATTTCCATAAACGATCTCCGATATTTTTTAGTTACGATAAGTATAACTTAGAATAAACATTGTATTAAATTTTCAAGAGTTTTCGGACAACCAAATAAATTTTATAGATATTTAAAATAAAAAAATACAAAAATCGAAAATTTAAATTGTCTATAAAAAAGTCAAGATACTTACCTGCAAATGTAAATGAATTAGTTATGTTTCATTATGTTTCATGACCCGTACTGACAATGGACTCTGAATATGATTCTGGTGGGTTATAAACTGACGTCCGTTTTGTTGTGATGGACATTAAAAATATTAATTTGGTTCTTCTAAAAACCATGATGAAACTGAACAAAAAATTTTAATTTAATTTAAAGAAAAAAAGAAGTGAAGTTAAATAACCAGTAAAGACAATTAGACAAATTGTACACGTAGTCGCAGAATGAGGATGAAACAATTGGTGCACTGGTCTTATAAAGGGTAAGGAACTCTAGAAATTTCTTTGATCTCCCAATGGAGATTACGTGTATCATCCATTTTCTTAATAATTACATATTCAAGACAAGGTATGTAAGTCAATAATAATAATAATTTTTGCGGATATCAATTTCCGGTGGAAATAGGGCAGGGGGAGTTCTAGGGAAAAAGCATAGGATATCCGGGGAGTGTGTAGATACCAAATGGCGATGTGTTCGTAATTTCTATGTAGTCCGAGTGATAGAAAATTTTTATGCAAGAGTCACCGGAAGTACATACTGATATCCGGAACTCGCAAGTGCGAATGTATATAATTCCAAATATATTCAATATATCTTATATATATATGAAAAGTCAATGATAGGTATATACAATTTTCGTTTCATATTTTTCGTAAGTACATACTAATATCAGAGCCGGAACTCGGAAGTGCGGGAGTATATATTTCAAAGTATATACATATACATATGACACACGGGCCCGTGTCATATATCTTATATATAAATGAAAAGTCAATGATAGATAAGTACAATCTTCGTTTCATTTTTCTCGTATGTACGAATCTACTGATAAGATTTCTATGGATTTATCACATAGGGAAAAAAGCGGGTAGAGACTTTTATCGTTTCCAATTAATTCTGTAGTGCACGCGCCTGAGATCAGTTTGTCATATTCAAATTTTAGCGGAAATGAATATCTCGGGAGTTCTTGGGCGGGGAAGTATAGCAAGCGCGGGAGAATCGTAAACCGCCGGTAAATCCTATACTTAACTGTCGGACTTGTCGTCTTCGAAATTTCCATAGGACGATAGTAGAAGTACATATATATGTACTCATACCACTTTCATAACCCTAAGTCAAAAACTTGATTTATTACGATTTCCAAACTTATAAGAACGATTGTACACGGATATGATATACATACATATATATATATATATGTATGCAGTGCCGTAACTAGATTATTTGAGGCCCATGTGCAAGCCCAAACCTTGAGGCCCTATAAATGTTAAATGCCCTATAAACTATAAATGTTTCCAATAGATATCGCAAATCAATTTTTACAATTTACATACTTATAGTTTTAATTTTTACATTTAACATTTTATTTTTGAAATTTAATTATACGTTATATATTATATAATTATATTTTTATTATATGATTATTTTTAAGTTAAACAAATGTTTAAAACTATAAGAACTCCGTATACCAGATACGAGCACAGCTCAGTTGGTATACGTATCAGCTTATCAATGTATTTTTATTAATAAGATTCTATGTTATTTGATTTTGCTGAAATAAATAAATAAATAATGAAATACTTAGACCACCCCCGTATTGAGAATATTTCTATTATTAGTATGTCCACTTTAAAAATTCACCACAAATCCAATTCTTGTACTATCGTTATGAAAATTATATCGTGAGGTAGGTATACTTGTTGGCTACTCGGTGTACAAGATTCATAAACAAGAACTTAGAATTATGGCGTCCAGTTCATATAACTGAAAATAGGATATTTCCGATCTGCAATTCCGCGGTAAATTCGATTCTAACCTGCCAGACGTCCGTTGTTTGGACTTGTCGTCTTCGAAACCTCCATAGGACGATAGTTAAAGTACATATAAATATATTCATAACCTTTTCATAACCCTAAGTCAAAACCCTGATTTTATACGATATTTTGAAATTGGACATATCTGTTTTTCCGCAAGATTGCATTGCATCCCAGTGGTAAATCTCAAACTTATCTCCCGGGTGGCCGTAATTTGGACTTGTCGTCTTCGAAACCTCCATAGGACGATAGTAGAAGTACATATAAATGTACTCATACCACTTTCATAATCCTAAGTCAAAAACTTGATTTGTTTCGGTAAATCGTAAGTTTTTTTTGTTCAAAAATACGCGATTTCTATAATTTTTTTAATGCCTCTGGTTCAAAAAATCGTATAGAATCTGGTTTTCAACTTAATGTTTTGAAAGTGGTATGAGTGCATTCCCATGGACATCTACTGTAGTTCTGTAGTGATTTTGAAAAAGTCAAGTTTAAATTACGGTCATCCGGCAGGTAAGTATGGGATTTCCCGGCGGACAAAAAATTCATTTTTCACTTATAAATCCTGTACACTGTAATTTTAAATTCCTAACTGATACTCATGCACCGTGTAGCTGACGTGTATACGAATCTACCGATACAAGATTTGTTAGTGAAATATTTGGTTTGTGGCTATGGCTGTCTAAATTCGCAAGTTTCGTGTTGACATAATATTACCGACACCCCGCACTTGTATATTACTTCCCCGTCCTAAACCCTCTTAAATATTGGTTTGCAAAGAACAGAAAAAACGTCAAAATGATCACAGAACCTAGTTATATACGATGATAAGTTTAAAATTTATTAAATGATTTTCGTTATTCAATAATTCGTCATTCTTTTGTTTTATATTAAATATTTTAAATCATAGTGTTACAAATATTTGTATTTTCGACGTCGTTAGTTCGTTACCACCGGTTGTTATCGTCTATAAGCGTTTTCGTTGCGATTGTATTTGGGTTTTTCCAGTGTTATCCACCACTATCAACCACCGCGCACCGCTAACATTTCCCCATCAACATGTGTTGCCTGCATGAGCGCCCGGCGGTAAAACCACTGGACTACTGAGAATCACTTTTCTAATGACCTCGACCGACGACTGCTGTTGCTGTACATCAGAGCGAAAAAGGTAATATAATATATTATACCTCAATTATTTTAACTTATTTTATTTGTATTTATATAAATGGGGCCTTAATAATATTTTAGTATTAATTTTAAATACCAAAACAATATTTAATGCATAATTTACATGTATTTTCAATTTTTTGTGTACGTACAAACCTCGTGGCCTAATCCAAATTTGCGCACACAACACTTCATTTATTTGCATTTATAAAAATCGTAAACGAGGGCCGTAATAATATTTCAGTATTAATTTGAAATACCGAAACGATATTTAATGCATAATTTACATCTATTTTAAATTTTTTTTATACGTACAAACCTCATGGCCTAATCCAAATTTGCGCACACAACACTTCATTTATTTGCATTTATAAAAATCGTAAACGACTTGCACACACGATTTACCGCAGGGCTGTATAATTGTATTGAAATATCGAGGTAAATCGTGAGTTTTTTTTGTTCTAAAATACGCGATTTCTATCTTTTTTTTTATGTACCTATCGGAAACCTACCACGTTTTAATTTACATATTTTAATATTATATTAGGCCGTAATTATATTTTAGTATTAATGAAAATACCGAAACGATATTTAATGCATAATTTACATATATTTTCAATTTTTTTGTACGTAAAAACCTCGTGGCCTAATCCAAATTTGCGCACACAACACTTCATTTATTTGTATTTATTAAAATTGTACTAGATTTGTACACACGATTTACCGCAGGGCTGTTTTGCAATACCGAGGTAAATCGTTAGTTTTTCTTGTTCAAAAATGCGCGATTTCTATCATTTTTTTTATATATCGGAAACCTACCACGTTTTTATTTTTTTTATTTTATTTTAATATAATATTAGACCGTAATAGTATTTTAGTATTAATGAAAACACCGAAACTATATTTAATGCATAATTTACATATATTTTCAATTTTTTTGTACGTAAAAACCTCGTGGCCTAATCCAAATTTGCGCACACAACACTTAATTTATTTGTGTTTATAAAAATTGTAATAGATTTGTACACACGATTTACCGCAGGGCTGTATTGCAATACCGAGGTAAATCGTGAGTTTTTCTTGTTCAAAAATGCGCGATTTCTATCATTTTTTTTTATGTATCGGAAACCTACCACGTTTTGATTATTTTATTTTATTTTAATATAATATTAGGCCGTAATAAAATTTTAGTATAAATTTAAAATACTTAAACGATATTTATGCATAATTTACATTATTTGCATTTATACAAATAAATTTATACGTAAACACCACTTAATTTATTTTAATTTTTTCATAAAGTATTTCCTGTACGGTACCTACATATTGTGAAAATGGAAAAAGCATTAGTTTTGGCAAACGCAGACAACTACTCCTCCGCCCTTCTAGATAAACAACTTGGATTAAAGGCCCATACGATGAATTTGAACGTTGAAATTCTACATCTTAAACCACGGTTGAAGGAAATCGACATCAAAAAATCCCGAGTGAAATTTCAAAGATGCACATACCCACCCGATCACGAACTATACACTTCAATGATGGTTGTCAGTCAAGGGTTAATAAAAAAAAATACCAAAATAATGGAGCTAGGAGGGCATAATTTCAAATTCAGCGATGAATACATCAAAAAAGGTAACCTTCAGTATTCATTATTATATGTTAACATTTTTAAAGTTTTTATTTACTTTAACTTTTCATTATAGGTGAAATTGATTTCTCCATTATATGCAGCGATAAGAGCAAACAAGACCATTTACTTCTTGGGCCAATAGCATATGTAAATCATAGTTGCAACGGCAAATTCGACCCTTCATCAGATGGACGCGTTTACGTGTCATCTATAATGAACATATCAACTGGTGACGAAATAACCGTAGAGTATGCTGATCGGTATTTTAATGCCAATCAATGTTTGTGCAAATCATGTGCCACGGTTGACTGTATTGCTAACAATAGTAAGTCTAGATACTAAATACACATTGCAATTAAAAAATGTAATTACTTTTAATATATTTTAATATTTATTTTGCTTAACTTATAGTAGTTCATCAAGCAGTTGATGATGATATGGATACCGTAGAAAAAATTACAGAGCCACTTTTATTTATTTATTTTGTTTTAATTTGGTGCATTAATGTTTTTTCTAGTTGTTAATTTATCAATGGACTGTCGAGAACTTCTTCAAGACATAGATAATGCTCTCAAGTCACTAGTACCAAGCAGTAGTCATGATGATGGCATTAAAGATGATGGTGAGATTTTTTTTTATTATTTATGTTGGATTAAATTACTCCAGTAAGTTAATCTATTTTATGTATTTTTTTAAATTTAATTAATTTAATTTTTATATTTAGTTACAGTGAAACACACAAGTAAATCATTGAAAGAACCAATAAAATGCTGTATGTGCAAGAAAACTTTTTCATTTAATTCGCATCTTAAACGCCACATGGCTATACATCTATCACCAAAATACAAGTGTGCAGTATGCCATCAACTATTTGCTAGGGGAGACACCTTAGAACGTCATTTAGCCATACATTTAAAAGACCACATATTATACGAATGTAAAGTTTGTTATAAAAAATTTAAACAGGACTATTCGTTAGTCGCACATTTCAAACAAAAACATTCAGGTCACATTGAAAAGTTCAATTGTAACGTGTGCTCGAAAACTTGTACTGTAAAAAAAAATTTAAAGTATCATTTGAACAGACATGCATTTGTTACACCATTTGCATGTCACTTATGTGAAAAAAGATTCTATGATCCATGGAGAAAAATTCGCCATGTGAAAAAAGTGGTAATATATAATACATAATAGTTCAAACATAATTTTAATGTTATAATTTATAATTTTTTAACATCCAACATGAATATGAACATCAAAATTCCGCTTTTTAAATCACAGTCCAAGAAAATATATAATACATAATAGATCAAACATAATTTAAATGCTATAATTTATAATTTTTTAAAGTTTTTATTTACTTTGACTTTTCATTATAGGTGAAAATGATTTTTCCATACTAGGCAGCGATAAGACCAAACAGGACCATTTACTAATAGGCCAAAGCATACATTAATTATAGTTGCATGCCTAACAGCAAATTCGACCCTTCATTGAATGTACATGTATACATGACATCTATTAAATTGTGATGCACATACCTACCCGGTCATGAACTATACACTTTCATTATGTTATTATGTATATTTATTGAAACAGTGGATTAGGCCTACAGGGGAAACCACTTTAAAAAAAACGCATCTTGTGCTATACCTCCTTGGGTGATGTGGAAAATAGCATTTTAATCAAAAGGGACTTCAATATGGATGATGGAGGCGGTGCCAGTGACAAGATAGTGGAATTTGCTGCCAGATTATTCAAAATATTGAATAATATTAGAATAATTTATAAAAATTTGTACCATTACTATTGACATACAATTTTATAACTGAACTTTTCATTTGTGGCATATTACATAATGTACAAATTGCAGAAGCAATCATCATCAAAAAATCCTTTTAATAAAATTGTAAAATAACCATTAATCATTGTAATTTATATATGTATTTATTTAGTTTACCTCTGAACATTAATTTGATTTGATAATGATTGGAGGCCTTTTAAAATGAATCAAATTGATGTGGAAAATAAGAGAGCATTCGAATATAAACTTCATTTTACAAAATGGACTATTCATAAACATGAAATGTAAATTATTACATTTAAAATCATAAATATAATCATTGTTGACTAAATCTAAAATAATAAACAAACAATAAAAATCAATTAGTAACAAACTAAAATCAACATGATATTTTTTATTTTTTTATTTAGGCACATTTTTTATAAATAAACTTAAAAAATAATTAAAAGCACCTAAGTATAGGATTTACCGCTGGGATGCATTATAATCTGGAGGCAAATCGGAAGTGCCCAAGTTCAAAAAATCGTATAAAATCAGATTTTACACTTAGAGTTCTGAAAATGATACGAGTGCATTCTCATGGATATTTACTGTCGTTCTGCAGTGTTTTTGAAAATGTCAAGTCCAAATCACGGCCACCCAGGGGGTAAGTTTGTTATTTACCGCTGGGATGCATTGCAATCTGGCGGTAAATCACAAACTTACCTCCCGGGCGGCCGTAATTTGGAATTGTCGTCATAGAAACCTCAATAGAACGTTAAAAGATGTGCATATCAATGTACTCATACCACTTTCATAATCCTAAGTCAAAAACTTGATTGTTACGATTTCCATACTTAAAAGAACGATTGTACATGGATATAATGAAATACTTAGACCACCCCTGTATTCAGGACATATCCATTATTAGTATGTCCACTTTAAAAATTCACCAAAAATCCAATTATTGTACTATCATTATGAAAATCATATCGTGAGGTAGGTAAACACATAAGCTACTCGGGGTACAAGTTTCAAAAATAATAACTAAGAAATTCGGCGTCCAGAACTTATAACTGAAAAAAGGATATTTCCGATCTGCAATTCCGCGGTAAATCCTATACTGACCTGCCGGAAGTCCGTTGTTTGGTCTTGTCATCTTCAAAAATACAAATGAGGTTGGTCAAAAATTAAAATTAAGTATCTGCAGTATTGTTCTTAATCATCCTTGTGAAAATTTTGACAAAGATTATCTTCTTAATTTTTTTATAAGATTTAGAATTAATTCTACAGTTAAATTTTTAAATAAAGATTTTCTTTCTACAAAATCATTAAAAAATAGAAAATTGGCTACATTAAAACATTTATAACCTAAATAAAAAATATTTTGTTCGTAGCCATTGCATAACTTTTTATTTACAATTTAACATGGTCAATTATTATTTTTTTTTTTTTGCATGAAATTGATCAACCATTTTTGTTGGAGATATCAGTCAACAGCATTACAATACACTCAGCATGGAATTATACATGAATCATGTTATATACCTCATGTACCTATGTATGCCTTTAATTTAGTAATTTTTTTGAAAATAAAAATATTTTTTTAATGAAAAACAAAATGAGTTATATTTTCTTTTGTATAATAATGTTTTTGAACATTTAATATCCTTCGTCAGTTGTGTATACTAGAAAAGTATTTAAATACAGGTACTAGCTCTTAAAATAGTATATAATCCACTATGGTTATACTTAGTGTATGAAGTCAGTAAGAAGTATTTTATGTGTTATATTCATTACTTTTATAAATGATCTTTAAAAATAGAAAAAAATACTTATACCGTATTAAATATTAAATACTCTTTCAGTTTGGCTTATGATCCAGCTGTATAAGTAACTGTTTAATAAATTGATAATTTATTTAGTAATAAAATTCTAAAAGCTGTATTTGTTTAATAAAAATAAATTTAAATTGAATCTATATAAACTTGATGTTAATAAAAATTGTATTCTAAATACTTATACTATAAAGCATTTATAATGTGAAAAATCTTGAATTTATTCATAATTTCTCTGTTTTAATACTCTGTATAAAAATAAATAGGTACTTAATTTTAAATAAGAACATATAAGTATTCTGAAACAAAATATTAATATACATTTACCTAATTATGCAAATGTTTATGGATAAAACTATGCATTTCATATTAGTCTGAAATCACCTATTTTATATCTTTTAGTATAAATATATTAAGCAATTTAAATTATTTTGTAATGCCTCTTATATTTCATAATTTTGTAATTTTTAATTTATTCTGTTTACTATATTGGATATAAATTCAATATAAATATATGATATATTCATTTATTCTAATGTAGAAAAATATATGTTATACATTTAGCCATTAGATTAATATATTAATTGTTCCTTAATCCTTAATATATTTTCCAGTAAGGTAGTAATATAGTAAATAATATGGCTCATTATTATGGTAAAATGTTCGGTACAATCATGTATTTCTTGAATATGTTCACATTGATCACAGAAAGTTTGTAACGCTCCATAAAAGTGTCCGTGATTTGTTTACATTTTGATAAATCGCCCGAAGTGCACCATCTGTATTCATATAATCTGTGGTTGTACATTCACCAATATTACGGGCCATGGCTACATAATATTATCAAATTTCTGAGAAATCAAAAATTAATTATAAAACTGTTAAGAGAATAAATATTGTGATATCGTAAAACTATAAAATTGATAAGAAATTGTTAACAAAATATGAAATAGATAAACATATTTTCATATTTTTTAATTTTCAATTTTCATTATTATTGAATCTAGACTAACACAGAATGTATTCAAACACAGAAATTGTGCCCCAAAATTAATCTCATAGTGCCCTTTTAGCAGGGCCCTCCGCCCGTCCCCCCACCGGTAATTACGGCACTGCACACTTCTTACATCTAGTTATTTAATTTTTTCTGTACGCAATAAAACCAATCTAATAACCGACAGGATTGAATATTTTTCCATTTTATACAGGTTATCAAAGATTTTTTTAAATATTTATTGTATTATACCTATAATTTATTTATTTTCACATTGGTTTTAAATTTTTAATTATAGTATATTAATATAAAATATTGTTATTACTAGTGTTATCGTTCGAAATCAATATGTTTCATATTAATATCATGCATTTTAACTCTAATATGTAAATTATCGTTGCATAAGTTTATATATTTCAATACCGAATAGATAAATCATCATTGACCAGCTATCGTTTTGACAATCTATTTGTAATAAAATATTTTTTTTTATTCTTAAGTAAACATAATATTTACAATCTATGGTTCGTGGCATAATAAACAAATTTGATTCAAAGGTTTAAGAACTTATACTTAATATAATTATATGATTTTCCGATTAAGAGGAAAATGTAAAGAAATTTGAAAATTTCATGTTTTCTTAGTTTTTTTTTTGTATAATGTGGATATAAGCGATATAGCATGATTATAGTTTGACCAATAAGTTTTGAAAATTTGATACAAAGTTCCTCATACTTTTTACTAGATGGTTTAAAAAAATATAATGTTATTTCAAAACAATTATTTACAAGCGTTTATGTAGTGTTCAAATAATTTGACTAAGCGATAAAAATAAACATCATTTTCTTGGTTAAAAATTCATTACAGATTTTGTTTTAATAGTTACCTAAGGTTTAAAGACTTACTATGTCTATGCCACTAATCAAATGGACCACTAAATTAAATGCTAAATACGAGTACAATATTTAACCATAGTATTTCGAAGTAAAGTACACTTTTGGTCACACTACTGTGTTCATAATAATATCATTGTGGGTTAATATTTTTAAACAGTTACTGTTTCAAACCTTGATTCTCAGTAGAATATAGTGATAATACAAATTAAAAATAGTACTTCTTCATAATATAGTTCAATAATGGCTTCAATTGTAAAATTTATTTTATACAAGAACAAATTAAAAATATTATATATTTAATGTAAAAATAGTCAGGCACTAAGAATTAATTACTTATACTCATAGTTAAAACTTTAGGTAACATTAAAATATTACAAAATGATCAAACATAAATAAAATAGTTTTCAAAGGTATTATAATATTTATAATACATATTGTATATTATTATTTATAATCATAATATTCTACTCTTTATAAAAATAAAAACCGAAACTTTTAAGTTATAATAATACTTTAGAATGTTTTTAAATGCAGAAATGAATAAATATGAAATTAATATTAGAGAAAATTTAAATACTAGTGAAAAGGAGTTAATTACTTGTAAACTTTTTATTACAACTAACTTACATAAATTAAGTATTAACAACAAATTAATAATATGTATTTGTATTTCAACTAGTGCAGGTTATTTTATCAATTATTTGTATACATAATGTATTGTGTATGAAATAATATTTTCTTTTGATTGATAAAGCCTTATTTATACTACAAGAGTACCAATCAAATTTACTACTATGTCTATTCTTATAAAAATGATGAACAAATGTATTTAATTTTTTAGGCTATAGCCAGGGGCAGACTGGCCCAGGGTGCTATAGACCAAGTAGCAACCCGGGCCCCCATTCGTATTGATGATCCGGGCTCCTGATTTCTACTATCGAGCCATTTTTAATTTAACTCGTTTTAATTGTAATGTAGAATAGAAAGATAAATTATCATATAAATCAACAATATTGTTATTATTATATTTAAAATGTTATATCATATCACTCGTGTCTACGTAATAAAAACAAATTCTACTTAATAAGTAATAACTGCATAATATATAAGTAAAAATAGCAATGAACCGTGGTTATAATAATATAATATACTATGTAGATTGTACATTAAATTTGTATATTATTATAGTCCTACTGCTGTTTTAATCGCTATGATTGTAATCAATTAAAGTTGTAGTTTATTTTTGTTTTAGTTTTTATGGTGGTTTTATAAGTTTTATCTACAATATGTTATAATTATACATTTTATATTAATAATTTTTAAACACTTGTCATATTATTACACAAATTAATTAAATATAGTAATGGGTCATTAATCGTCTTCGTATATTTAAGCTTAGACGTCTTATATAATTTTATTCCCCAAGTCTTGCAATTAAAATTGGTCAAGTAGGAAAATATTTAATATTTCTTTATTGTAATGCGTATATATTATGTGTATTTTGTAAATATAATAAACAATTGAAATACCTATTGGATATAGTCATCTAGCACCTTTAATATTTTGCAATATAAATTATACTATGAAATAAAAATTTGATTTCGCTTAAACTGTTTAAAGAATTGATAAATTCGATCTAGGACAAATGGCCGTCGCCCAAATAATTGGATATTTGATAAAATAAAAGTGTTTCTTTGAGTGGGTTAAAATCAAATTTTTTTTAAAAAAATATTTACTCTAAACTACCTACATAAATAAATGGTTAATATTATTTTTTTTATATAAGTATCTATATTATATTCACGTCTGCATCATACTTCCAAAAAAATAACATATTATTATTATTTTTCAGATTCTGAACGGAGTGATGGAGTCTATTAATTTTACAAATATGTGTGTTTTTTTATTTTTTTTTTTGTGTCTGTCATCATGTTTTGGGGTAGTAAAAATGCTTCGATTTTCTTAAACAGCAACTTTTCTGAAAGGAAAGTGAATGTAGATGGTACTTGGGCGAGTCAAAAATGCAACTTTTTTAATACTTTTTAAAAAAGTCGAAAAAACGATAAATATATTACAAAAAAACGGGAAATTTCAAGTTTTTACAAAATACATTTTTTTTAAAGCTCTAACTCAAAAATCAAAAACCGCAACAACTTGAAATTTTCACTAAATATTTATATTGGTGTTCTCTATACATGGATAAGTTTTCAAAGTATTTTGACATATTTTGACTTATTTATAGACAATTTAAATTTTCGATTTTTGTAAATTTTTTTTTTTTTAAACATCTATAAAATTTAATTGGCTGACCGAAAACTCTTGAAAATTGAATACAAGATTTATAATAAGTTAAAATTATCGTCATTAAAAAATGTCGGAATTCGTTTCACTCAAATTTCTTTTATAAGTCCATAAAGCTCAAATTTGTATAAAATGTGTCAAAATCACGATAATTTTCAAGTTATTTTGTAGATAAAAATTCATAACGTTTTTTCTGTTTATACTTAAGGTTCAAAATTTTAACCCTAGGTTGTCCATAAGCTTTCCTACAAAAATATATAAAAAAAAATTAACCAGAATTAAAATAAAAAATTTTATGACTGTTTGAAATTTAAATTTTTACGAAATTGCATTATAATTCAATTTAAATATAAAATACTATATTATTATATACACATTTTAGACAAACATATTAACTCCGTTCAG
>JAIPRK010002700.1:0-14585 GCA_025469195.1 Chaitophorus viminalis | reverse complement strand
TATTATATAAGTTAATTAATTATTATAACATGTTTAACCTAATAACTCTTATGTAGACGTTTAATTTATAGATTTAAATAAAATTGTATTAATGAAAGAACAATACTGTTTAACTTTAATTTTACCCTCCCCCCTCCCCCTGAAACGGAACTGATGTCCGGATTTGGGATAAAAACATTATGGTAACCCTACATATGCCACATTCCGAATAATGAAAACACTTGTTTCAAGGTTGTTAGTAAGGCTTTATACAGTCGAGTTGCGATAACTCGAAAAACTTGACAACTTGATTTCTGTTTTTATTCCCCTAGAACCTCGTTTACCCTAAATTCGAGTAAAATATCTCGACTAATACATATTTCGAAGTAAAATTGTATCCCCTTTCAACTTTGAGTTATCGCGACTTCACTGAATATCAAATATGTAAATATTATTGCCTTTTAATTAATACATGCATTCAAACCTTAGAGTAGAGAAGCTGCGTTCAGCAGAAGCAACACTTATAGGCAGAGAAACGATTATGTATAATAATTTGTGCACATTAGGGAATATAATAGAATTGCAGTTATCAATTGATAACAAAGCGTCTTGACAAAGTTCCTGGCCTGAAAAAAAAATATTCAACAAATTATAGAATATACAAGATCTATCTAGAAATTAATTTTGAAATTAGGTACCTTCATTTTTTACATCCTGCCATTTTGTTTTCCATAATTCCAATTCATCATCGAGTTCTGTTTCATTGAAATTATATAATTTTGTGGTACCTAGCCTCAATTATTTTTTTAAAATCTTCACCTGTAGTATCTACAATGTATCGTGGAACTAACAGACATAGATTCAATAACAACTTATTTTCTTTACTCGAGAACCGTGATTTTAAATCTTCAATAATGCTATCAAGTAATGGTATATAAACAGAAACTCGATAATATTCTTCTGTTGTTTTTGCCGGATGGTTAGCACGGTTGATTTGATTTTTTGATAATCTAGGCACTTTAACGTCAATATTCAATTCAATCATTAACTCTTCGCATTTTTTAAATATCTCTTCAAATATTGATTGGCAATTATTACTTTTATTTTCTAAATTTGAAATAATATCGTCAATACAGTTTTTAGCACATAACACATCAATATTTATGCCTTGAAGAATACTACTCATTGGAGCTGTCACACATAAAATATTCGATAAACATTGAATTGCGATTATAAATTCGCAACTGCACATAGCTATTAATAAACTTTTGCTTTAGATGAAGAGAAAAATTCATTCCATTCAGAAATTTTAGTTAAATCATCAATCGTATAGGGTATAGATTTTTTAAATATCATAACACTGTCATGGCGTTCTATCCAGCGGGTCTCACATAAACTTTGTAAACGAGGCTGACCATCCAGAACAGTTTTTAAGATAAAATTTCTTTTAGATGAACAATTGAAAAACTCTATTATTTCTTTCATTAATCCTACGCTGTTCCTAATACTTTGGACTGATGATGATTTTGAGATAGAGAGATTCAATGCATGATTTGCACATGGGCAATGGATAGCATTTTTAGCATATGATTGAATTTTTTGCACAGCTCCTCGCACTACCGATACCAAAACTGAACAACCGTCTGTTCCAATGCCCACGCAGTATTTAAGATCTAAATCTAATTTTTGTAATAATGAAATTACTGCGTTACCCAAAACCATTACCATTTAATTTCGGGTCTAAGTTTTTTTCTGTATCTGTATTTTAAACATATGCATGACAATCGATAAACGCAATAAAATTTTCTTTTACAACTGCTTTATGAACGTATCGTATAACTAAACTCATTTGAGATGAATGATTAAAGTTAGACTAATGTCAGTAGTTTCATCGAAAATAACGGAATAGAATTTTGATTCTTTTATTTCTATTAAAATGATGTCTGTTACAATTGTACTATAACAATCAATTAGTTCATTCTGAACAACAGGACTGATATATGTAGCTTTAGAATGTGTAGTTTTCAAATGCTTTTCTAGAATTGAATCCCCAGAATTGATTCGGTAATGTAGAAGTTCACGAAAGTTACCTTTATTGACTATGGATTTTTTTTCGAGATCATATTCAAAAAAATTACCGTGATCACGGTGGCTCCGAAAGGGAATATTCAGTCGACCTAAAAATATAATAGACTCCACAATAGGTTTCAAACGACTCCGGTTTTCTTCAACCTGTTTTTTTCTCTCGGAATTTATCAAATTTATAACTTCCTTTTTTGGATTATTAAAAGTAGTCATAAAATTATCTGCAACTTCAACACAAGCTACATGATAATGGTTTTTACTATGAACTTCTAGATCTCCATCTTTACCTAGGAGATTGGCATTTTTTTTAAGTGGTTTAGAAACAAATTTGTATAATTGAATAGTTTTATATCGATCACCTTTATCACTAAACAACACAATATTTACAAAACAATTCAGACATCTTTTTAGAATATGTCAACCACTTATATTTCTCAAAATAAATTTTACTTAGGTACCGTTTTTTTTCTTTGCCTTTTTTGAAAAAGAAATTTGTCCTCGGGCAAATTGTTCCATCTTTGCGTACCCCATAGAGTAATCACTAATCAGTAATCCGATTTATCCAATAAATGTATTATCAGTTGACAGTTATCACAAAAATTTCTCATCCAAAAAAAATGATTTATTTATTAATTAAAATATTTAGAAACACTTATAAGTTCAACAATCATAAAAAAGGGTGGGCCTCGCTTTGCTGCACAGTTGGGGTGGAGTGTACCTCGTTTATAGGATATGTCATTATTACAATGGAATGTTAAATTTGAATGCAATGATAGATAAAATTGTATACGAATAACGATTCTGAACGGAGTTAATAGGTTTGTCTAAAATATTTATATAATAATATAGTATTTTATATTTAAATTGAATCATAATGCAATTTCGTAAAAATTTAAATTTAAAACGGTCATAAAATTTTTCCTCTTAAGTCCGGTTGAATTTTTTTTATATATTTTCTAAGGTAAGCTTATGGACAACCTGGTGTTAAAATTTTGAATCTTTAGTATAAACAGAAAAAATTTTATGAATTTTCAACTACAAAATAACTTGCAAATTATCGCGATTTTAACATATTATATACAAATTTGAACTTTATGGGTTTATAAAAAAAAATTGAGTGAAATGATCTCCGATATTTTCTAGTGAAAATAAGTTTAGCTTATTATAAACCTTGTATTAAATTTTCGAGAGTTTTCGGCCGGCCAATTAAATTTTCTAGGTGTTTTAAAAAAAAAAAAAAAATTTACAATAATCGAAAATTTAAATTATCTATAAATAAGTCAAAATATGTCAAAATACTTTGAAAACTTAATTATGTATTGAGAACACCAATATAAAGATTTAGTGAAAATGTCAATTTGTTGCGGTATTTCGTTTTTAAGTAGTTAGAGCATTTTAAAAAAAATGTGGTTTGTAAAAAACGTGATTTCTGGTAAAATTTCCCGTTTTTTCGTAATTATTTTATTGTTCTTTTCGATTTTTTCAAAAAATATTAAAAAATTGTATTTTTGACTTGCCCAAGTACCATCTACATTCACTTTCTTTTCAGAAAGTTGCTGTTTAAGGAAATCGAAGAATTTTTACTGCAAAAAAAGGTGTCGCCTGACACAAAAAAAAATAAAAAAAAAAAAAACAAATCATTGTAAAATTAATAGATTTCATCACTCCGTTCAGAATCTAAAATATTATTTTTAAAGGTCTCTCGGGGGGGGAGGGGCGATCGCCCCTATCGTCCCTCCCCCTCTAATACGCCACTGACCCTTATAATAATAACTATTATAATCCTATTCTATATACATATTTAATAAAGTTCATAATTCTAATAAGTTTACCTTTTACGCCTCTTACAAATTAAATTGCTTATTATCTGCAGCAGAGAATATTGAATCAATTACTGCAAAAGCACATGGATCATCTATCATCTAATATAAAATGTTTGTTTGATGATTTTGAATTAGGGAATATATTTTTTGAATCTAAAATAGTAAACTAATAAGAGTTATTGATAACGAAAATATTTTTGCGCATGCGTGATGACGTGGAATATTAGGAATTGTCCCAACGCAGATCCAATCGTGGAAAATAAGTGCTTTACAGTACGCACTCCGCTGCTAGCGGCGGAAACAATTTCGTTCGCGGTGGTGAAAGTGGTTTTCCCCTACGCACCGGGAAAAAAAGCACAAGGTTTTCGGACTTTGCGAACTACGCTATCGAGCAACGACGGTTCGATCACCGTATTTTCGTTTTCTTAATTGAAACCCGTAAGAACAGAAAATACAAAAAAAAGGTGCATCCCACTTCTAATTTGTTAGAAATAAAATTAATCAAGAATAAACAAACAACACTTTTAATTTATAGGATATAACTAAACGTTTATTCATAAACAAAAACTAAAATATATGTTAATAACACTAGCACTACGGCAACCTGTCGTCAGCCAAAATTGTTGATTAACGGCCAACGGCGCCGTTTATACCAAAGTTAATTAAGGCTGACGATAATCACTTCGTCAAGAGTCCTGATCGAGACGTCCATCGCGCAGAAACTGTTCCGTCTTCCGCCGCCTTAACGGCGGAGACGTACTCCACAGTGTGACCCCGACAGTGATTATAAATAGTCGCCAACAGTATGTGTAGGAAATGTAAACAAATATATTTGATTTTCTTTTGCAAGTATTATAACATACATGTTAATGTGTGATGCATGTGAATCCATAAATAATATCACAGGCCGAGAAATTGGAATAGAATCAATAAAAAATTTAAACCATTCCAAAAATAAATCACTCTTACCCATCCTTTAGGAGATCATTTTATCATACAGTTTGGTAAACAGTCGTTTTTAATATTATTATTCCATTTAACACCTTTGAATATAATTAAAGGTGGTATCCATTAACACATACACATCCTAAAAGTGTATGTGTTTCTCCTCTATCAGCATAAGTTCTTTTATAAACATAATGTTTACCTATAGTAGTCACTACTTTATTAGGCTTCACCACATAAGAGAGTCCAATTTCATCACAATTCCAAAGACGGTCAGGTATATCTTTAATACTTAATTGAATCATTAATGAATCTAGTTTTAAATAAAAATCACTAATTAAATGACTGTTGGCCATTGATGCTCTATAGGAAGCAAGATTTTCAGGAACTGTGTAAGATTTACCTCTTTGAAATTCGTCCACCACCACTTGCTAGCAGATTCATTATTTTCTGCTGTGTATGGGCCAATAATGTTTCCTGCAAGAATTGCTACTGGACCTCCATGTATTAATTTAATATGAACGTCATAAAATATTCATTTTCTGAAACTGCTGTTGGTGACAAGGTTGACGTTTGAACCATTCGAGAGTACTTGAATTCTTTAGTCTTCTTCCTACTCGGATAATATTAACTTGCTATCTAAAAATGGTTGTAATCGAAAAAATTTACTTCTATTAGATACCTGATTGCTTATTTTAAAATCTGCTATTTCTTTTGACCAATGTTGATCTTGCACTGGACGTAATATGCGATGCGTTATTTGAGTTATTTCTTCGGCTTACAGCGAGCAGAGTTATTCTTGATATTTTGTATATTTGTGAAGAAATGTATGCCAAAACTGAATACCAGTACTGATTGGATCTATAGAAGACTTACAATATAAAGGTTTTGTGTTATGTAATATATAAGATTTCAGAGTATTCTGATTCTATCTATTTGTTAAAAATGATGTTTCACACATGCCCAACTTCGATCTTTGGTGGACAGGTTGACTATCTTTACAAAGTTTGTGATTTTTAAGTTTTTTACATGCTTTCTATTGATTTTCTGTTAAAACAAAAAAAATTTCATTGTTTTTGCTAAGTGCTACGTACTCTATTTCAGATGCTATTAAAACTACTGAACTATTATCGTACGGAATTGGTAAAACAATACGTTTAGTAACTTTATATTCTTCATTTGAAACTAAAGGAAGTTTTGCTATGAAAATTAAAAAATGATCCATATGGATTATAGTGATATCTACTACCTTGAAAAGTTATGGACGAAATTCTGCAGTTATTTCTATCGGATGAGCAGTTTCCACAGGTATGTTGATTTTTAATTCCTTTAATTTTTTAGTTAATTTCCCAGGAAAAAAGATATTATGATAAAAATTTTCATTTGTTGCTGAGTTTATCAACCCTTTAAGGTTCTGTGTCTCATTTGCATATTAATGTAGTATAATTTAGAATAAAAAAGTTTGTTCTAAAAGTTTTACTTTTATGATTATCTGATCATGATGTTCTGCGTTTGTTCGTACTTATCTTTGTAAATAGTCGATGTTCTGCTCCAAATTTTTCTGATTTATTGTGAGATGATACATTGTATCGTTGGTTTCGTTTACTGAGGTTTGTGTGATTCTGGTTTTATTTTCTCTTAAATTAAACGTGAGGTTTAGATTTGGGTTTTCTGGTGCGAAATATCTATGAGTTTCTGTAGTTATGATTCAAGATGGTATTAATATTAAATTCTCTGTGTAAATAACACAATAATCAGGAATTTTGATTTTTCCTACTCTTGAAAGTGATAATTTATAGGATTCTTGATGACATGCTATGGTTATCTGAGTTATTTCCTGTTTAATAAAATTGTATAACCATGCACTTTTGATGCTTGAGTTTGTGCCAGATGGTCGAATTTATGTTAAAGTATTTCAGGTCTCTAATAGATTTTCTGGATTATTATACAAAGATATCTCACCATTATCGTTCTTAGTATGCTTAAAATAGACTCTATTCCTGTAATTTAAGTTACATACCAATGCTGTGTATAAGGTCTAATTTTTGTTCTGGCCAGTGAAATTATCAGCCCAGAAAATAAAATGTTGTACATCTCTCTAGTTAATAATTAAAGCCAATATCGAATTTGTAACATTTTCAGCTTTTCGCCCAGCAATGGCTTCATGCCATGTCATTCCCGGTATCACCCGTGCGCATGCCTATGAGTTGGAGTACATTGGTGATGATCGGGTTGATATCAAAAACAATAAATAAGTGTAAACTCAACGAGTCTTCGTCCAGTACCCACCAGTTTGAAACTCTTTGCCAAAGTGACCGTGACTCAAAAGTCTCGTCAATGTAAGATTCAGATGTGCAACGCATAAACATCGTTGGTTTTCACCCACGTTGCATACGTAAATGTCTAAAGAAGACGCAAATTCTGCCAGGGTGTTCTTTCCTGCGTGGGTCGGTTGTTGGTGATCCCCATTCTGGTCGTTGGCATTGGAATCACCAGCGATACATACAGGGCTGTCTAATCCACTTACGCTGTCCTCCAATATATTAAGGAAAATGTTACATTCAGTTGAATTGATGTTTGGCGAGTATTACACGCTATAAACACGTATGCCATCTATCGAAACCCTTTGAAAACCGGTATTTAAATGGCCAGCAGTATCTATAGGTATGCTACCAGTTGCTACTCTCCCTACTGCGTCGCTGTACCATCCTCCATCTTCACTTGCATTACGCTTCTGTTTGCTTACTTGCACCACGTTTGCCTCCTTCTCCCTCACGGTGTGCACCATTAAGTCTCGTGCAGTTCTGCACACACCAACATTGATCTGTAAAACACAAATCATTGTTGTGTTGAACTTGTCTTCCTGCCGTAGCATTCCTCTAAATGCTGTGCATTCTTCCTTTGACATCTCACAATCTTTGTTAAAATGGCCTTATTGTCCGCAACCCATACAGCAACTTGTGCGATGAGTCCCGCGGCAGTTGCTGGTTTCATGACCTGTTGCTAGACGTCGGAAACATCCCTTAGTTTCCCGTCATAATCATGCTCTACATGACACGTAGCCTACCCAAATTCGTCCAAGTTTTGCCACTGCATTGGCTGTCTCAACGCTAGATGTCACTATTGCCATCTGTTGTCCTCGAGGTATTTTCATCATGGCTATTTTTATCTTAGTCTCTTGTCCTGAAGCTGAAATGTACACCTGTTTTACCTCTTCTACGGTTGCTATTTCGACTAGGCCAAAAATACCTACCCTCGCCGTCTGTTGAGTGTGGAAACTGTTGTGGCTTTACCGACTGTATTCTTGATCGCAGAATTTATTTATTCTACGTTTGTAGAACTTTTACCCATTTCCCCTAACAAATCCGCTGTCCTTCGCATTGCTATAATATCATCTGCGAATTCTTGTACGTAGGTTCCATTCTGATTTTTTTTAGCGCTTCTGTGTAGGATAAGTTCCCCGTTTTTATAATCACCGCTGGAGATTTCATCATTGCTGTAAAAGGTCTAGTTTTTGTTTTCTTATTAATAACTTCGGTCCAAGGAGTGCTTTCAGGTACCAATTCAGGTACGTCACTGTACATTTGATGCTTTTTAGGTGGGGTTTTCTGTTTTAATATTGTGGTAACGTTCTTTGTTTGCATTTTTATCCTCTGAATTTGTTCTAGCAATCGTTTGTTGATTTTTCTAATGTCCCCTAATATTTCATATTGGTTAGCAGTATACGCTAGCGTCCCACTAGCACCACGTGTGTCAGAGACAGTATTGTCTTTGGTTATACTTTTGGTCCATTGTTTCTGCCAATGATGCTTGTACTTGACTCTGGATATAACCCCTTTCTTATGTTAATTGGATAAATTATTAAATATTATCCAATACTATTAAAATCACAAATATTAATTAATCAAATAGATTGCAATGACAATACCCTTCTGCAGAGAGAAATGAAAAACTACCTGGGAACTATAAGCAATCAGCTGGAATCGTTGCAAACGACACTGATGGAGAACTCAGCCAGGATGCAAGCCATGACGGAGGCAGTAAGGGTGGAAGCCTTCAAGCTTTAAGCTCTTTTTTTAAGCTCTCCAAGCCAATGTCACAAAGACCATAACCTCCACTCGTCCGATTTATCCAGACATCAGAACGTTGGTCCCACGAAACACCAGCCTGTACAACACAGCACATGTCCACCAGCTAAGGGCTCGGATACCGACAAGGGCAAAGAGGACACAATTCTGATGAAGGCCACATTAAATGCAGATTAAGAAAAAAAAATGTACATAAATAAATTGATTAGAACACACGAACGATAATATTTATCAGCTCAAAACAGAAAGTGTCTTCGGAGGACGAAAGTGATTTTTTTAGTGGAGTCAACTCGCCAAAATCAATTGCATTTGTTGAAGAGGATTTAAATATTGATATCGAGATTCTTATCAGTGGACAGTGAAGTCCAAGCAAGGTCTATACTTTGGGACAAGTGTTTAAATAATTATTCTGATAGGTATTAAAAAAAGCTGCTTGGAAAGAAATTTTATTTTGTTATACCCAGATAACGTAAAAGTATCAAGTCAACATTAAAAATTAATAAGTAAGTATTAATCAAACTTAATATAAATTATATAATAATGTATGATATAAAATAATATATTGTAAAATATAAATGTATTTAGTACCTATTTAAGTGGTTAAGTAATACATAATAATAATGACGAAAATATTAAATAGTATAATTACATTAATAATATTATTTTGTATAATATGAACCTACATAATATTATTATTCTATATATAATGATAAAATAATTAATAAAACTGTTTTAGTTAGTATTTTAATTAAATAATATTTTATTTATTTATCATTTTGCCATGCCACAGCTACAGTATAGAAGTAATCGGCAAAAGTATTTCTTATATCATTTGCCATACTTCCTCCATCCGAACAATGGTAGCCCTACTCTTAAGTGTATAACTCTGTCTGACAAACTTTGCTGAACAACACAAATAGTTATCAGCAGTGGTTATTGGAGGGTATACGCGGGTATACGGCGTATACCCTACCACCAGTTTACTGATTTAGCGTTTGGCCTGTAAAATTACTTGAGATACGCAGGTATACGCGCGTATACCTCAAAATTAATCATTAGTAATAATACATAAGTAAAATAAATTATTAATTGCTAGGCGATGTCGGCGGCTAGTTTTTCGTTGTACAGATATCATAAGAAGTATAATATTAGTACCTCAGATGGCGGACCGGTTCCCCACAGCATGACATTAATATGTCTTAAAACCTTTTTTTTTTGGGAGGGGTAGCTTAATCAATTTAAATATAAAGATGTGGTGGTATACCCCACGACCCACCATAAGTAAATTTTAAATTTGATTAGAAATTTTTTTTGAGAGAAAGGATTAAGCTCCCCCTCCTCTCCCTTCAATATACGTCTATGTGCTGAGCGTATACCAAAGAAAAAAATTACGAATACATCACTAGTTATCAGCAATCCGAGTGTTCGTCGTCCTTCGCGTAGCTATACACGTCATAATATCATTAACAACAAATGAATGGATAGTGCAAGATCAAGGAAATATCCTAGGAACGTTGACGCACCATACATACTATCATACATATTAAATAATATTATATTATAAGTCATAATATATGAATATTAACAATTAAAATAACAAATTCCTTTAATCAAATTTAAAAATGATTTTATTTTTTATGACAACCTCTTCATCAGTATCACCACTATCACCACAGTTTTAGAACCGTTGTATGCCCGTAGTTTTAATCTTTTGATAATCATAAATAAATAAGTATTTACTATAACAATGTTTTAATCATAATTTCTAATAATTTCAGAAATCAAAATGTCAAATGGTTACAAGCTCATAGACATAATATAAAATTAATTATTAAAAATTCAAATCATAATATTTTTATGAACTGCACATTAGCGCTAGCTCTGCGATGTCATAATAATTATTTATTTATATTTGAATATATTTAGTTATATTTGAAACTTAAGACACCGACAATTTTACCGTGTTTTCTGCACAATCTCACCAACTATGACGCACACTTTATTGTAACCGAATTGGGTTATAATACACATGACACATGGTCACAATGACGCCGGATTACAACCCCGAAGTGGCCGACTCGTGGATTGTATATCAGGACTGTGAGAATAAATATTAACTGTCATAGCGTTTATAGCGTATTATATTACGATTATTTTTACAATGTTATAGGTAATAACTTATATGGGTGGGCCATGTCACAGTTTATGCCGTATGGAGGGTTTAAATGAGTCGAGCCTACACTTGATAGGTTAACCAATGTGAGCGATACATCTGAAGTGTGGAGGGTGTATGAGGTTGATATCTCATACCCTGAGAATTTGCACGAATTGCACAATGATCTCCCCTTCTTGCCCGAAAATAGTATACCACCCGAATCTAAAGTAGTTAAGCTGATGGCCACTCTGGGCCCTCGGAAGAACTATGTGGTCCATTATAGGAATCTGAAACAGGCTATGACAAACGGGTTGAAAGTGGACAAGGTTAATATATATATATATATATATATATATTTTAATATTTTATAAAAAAAAGTTCAAGTTGTCGCGGCACACCTTTTTGGAAACACTGATGTACATGGTGGAAAGATCATAAAAACATTTTCTAACATTAGCCATACTAGCCAAGCAAATATTATGTATACCATCATCTTTTGCTTCATTGGAAAAAGTTTTTCAACAGCCGGTAATATATTATCTCCGAATCGTAATAAAATAACACCATGCCATTTGTCAACATTAGTTTTTTTAAAACAAAATAATAATTTTAAAATAAAAAAATAATTTTGAGTAGTATGTATATGTATTTGTTTTGTATAAATTATTGTTGTTTTATTTAGTGCGATTCAGTAAAATTTGTTAATACGTTTATAGAAATAATATTGTTTTATACTGTTATCTTATTATCATGTAATTACATTACCTAATCTATATATTATGATTCTCGTATTGGTATCGAGTTCAATTATTATTTCTATTAATACTATTATTATTATTATTATTATTATTATTATTATTATTTATAATCATATTTTATATTTTTAGTTATTGCTTTGTGCTCAAGAAAAATCGTACACGCGAAGCGCGATCACTTGTATTAGTATTAATTTTTATAAGTAAAATACATGCTAATCAATTTCTATAAAACCATTTAGATACTTAATTAAATATTTTTATTGCGACGCACAAAACTACACTGGTAGTTAAATGCGTCAGAAATATGATATACCCGTTAAAAAATTTATGTTAAAGGATTTAAATATAACTATCCAATAATTATCCTCTGCAACACACGATCCCAGAAGATTAAAAAGGCTGTGGCGTGGCCCCGAGAGATGCTCAACGCATGATAAAAATAAAAAAACAACAATTAAATAATACCAAATAATTAACTTAATGTCAGGTGGCACTTCTGAGGGTCTTTCTATTCTAATATTTTAATGTTATATAAAAATGAGACATCGAACAGCAAAATTGAGTTGAAAAATCCAGATAATTCTAATTTTTTAAATCCGGATATGCCCACTACTAATTTTAGGTACCTATTGTGGCAATGCGCTTATTGCAGCTCACCGCTCATTTAACACAAGCACATTGTTGTGTAAAACTGTAGTTACTAGCTGGTGTTTTACCGTTTTACTTCGTATGATATCGATTGTATTATATTATATAAAACTCAATTAAGAAAGTATGATAAAATGTTATCTAAATTACATATTTATGTTATATACTGCCTATAATATGTATTATGTACCCATTAGTTAGTTAATTTGATAAAATTAAAGCCATAAACATTATTGATGTTATAAACAGCTAAAAATGTATACAATTTTAACAGTATTTTCTATCCCCGTGAGTATTTATTTCATTTTGCTTTGAGCTGTTATTGCGAGCACATTTTAATTTTTAAAATTATTATTTTTGCATTTTTATATACAATAAAATGTATATATGAAGGTAAGTACCATTAAAACACATTTATACACAATAGAGGTGTTCCGAGTACCCGGCCAACGAGTCCAAACCAGGTACCGATATCATATTCAGTACCCGACTAATACTCGTTACCCAGCGTGTAATTAAAAGTTGACTTGGACAGAACCCGATACCCGGTATACAGTTACATTTTTCCTTGCAGATACCCGGTACCTGGTACCCGATTAATTTATTAATTAAAAAAAAATGTGTTCCCGCAATCGACCAAACAAAAATATTTAATACATTTATAATAATAATAATATTATATTGCATTATTGTGCTGTAACAGAAAATAGAAATAGAAAATTTCCAAAATTGATTATTTATTGTCATGGTCATAAACGATAATCTTATGTTTACCGATAACGATTTAAAAATAGAGTTACCACTTACAACCGCGGTTGTAATAAATAATAATGTTGTTCTATCTTGTTTATCTAAAATCTACTATTTATAATCTTAGGGTATAATATATTATTAATTATTATGGTCTGTAGCTTATTGCTACAATTCTCAGTTAGTTGTTCAATGTCCATACATAATAGTGATTATTGGCTTACTGCTTGTGACTTGTGAGTGACGATTGAATACTTAGATAGGTTCTTAATATGAATAATTAATTAAAAATAAAAAGAAGATATTTCCATAATTCTGATATTATGGACGATGCAAATAGTGATGTTGAACTTGGTGAACAAGAGACATTTAATGGTACGTCGTACTTTTTAAATTTTTATTATACATATTATATAACATCATGCTTTTTGGCAATTACTAATTAATAATTAAGTATACATAAATATAATTTTAAATAATATTAAATATTAATAATTAATAATTTATTAACTGCTTTAGAAATGTGTTGAATGATGAGAATAATAGATTAACGTAGAATATGATGATGACATTCAAAATATATATGTTACTGTGAATGACCGCAGTTGGTGAACGCTGTCAGTCACCGGTTAATGTCGTCGTACACCAAAGTCATTGACGAATGTTGACTTATTGATTAAATTTGTGATCTTAGTAAACATTCACTAGTGAATGTCGACATTAATACAACGATATTGGTGAATGTTGGTAATGCCGATATTATTTAATCTAATTTAGGAATAACGAAAGGGTCACAATTATTAAACAAAAGTTTACAACTAAAACAGTGTGACCACAGTTTGGTGCAACAACCAGATAACTCCGGAGTTATCTGGTTGTTGCACCAAAATCAAAAAACAAGATACATCCAATTTCAGTAAAAATTATATATATATATTTATCGAATTTAATTGGTTGTTGCACCTAAATGTAGATAATTTTTTCCTACACAATAATCCACGAAAAAGTGCATTTTCGAAAAAAAGTGGACTTATCTCGTTATTGCACCAAGCTCTTCAATTTCTGTAACTATCGGATACTCTGTTTTAATAAAACTCCAAAACAGTTTAAATTCATTATATTTTAATTTCAATGAATGATTATATTGAGTTTCTAAAAGTTAGATTCAACTAAACCTAGATGTGATATTACATCTGATGTTACTGCAAAAGGATTGCGCACCCAAGCATTTGTTGTAAAATATATATACCACTATAATAATTTTGTCAAATAAGCTAATATTATATATAAAAGAAACATTTGTAAATATATAAAAGTATTATATAACATATCTAACGTAAGCATATTAATTTTC
>JAIPRK010002699.1:0-14595 GCA_025469195.1 Chaitophorus viminalis | reverse complement strand
TTTCAAAGAAAATGAGATATTTATTTTATATTTTAATATTTTCATATTATGCTATTTTTAATTTGTATTAATTTATGTTATTATTAATCCCAAGTGTCATAAAATGTATGATTACATATTTCTGGGAATATAATTTTGTTATATGAGGTTTAATTATGACATGTTATAGTATATAATATAAATATGAAATTTATAAATACGTATATATAGCCATATAGGGGGGGGGGGCAAGGCCCTACGTTTAATTATCAATCGTATTTAAGCGTATACTCACTAAAAAAATTACGACTACATCACTGGTTAGGACAGGCAAAGGTTTCACCTCACAACTCCTACATTATAATAATGAATGTTAAAATAATGATAGTTGATAATATTAAATAATTAATTCAAGTCATTTTTACTGTACATTTTATTAAAAACTACAAAACAGTCAAACAGGGTGTTTAATTTCTAAACAATTATTTTAATAATTCATTTTATGTAAAAATTCAAATTAATTTAACGATTTATCTCGATTTTGAGCTTAAATATGGAGAACTTTTTCCGAATCAATAGGCACCTCTTTATGAATGGCTAACAATGTTAGTCCATTAAGACGGTCATAGATAATTATGATATAAGAAAAATAATTGATTATGGTTATAATAAATCTACTGTTTACTTCAGTCATTGTGTTTCTCAAATAGGTTTTAAGTCTTTATTTCGAACATGAGAAAGTCCTTTCTGGAGTTGACGTGGAGACTAGCAAGGTGCATAGTATTTTTTAAAGTTAGTAGATATTTGGAAAAATTTCTGAAAAATTACTTACAGACTGTGAGTAAGTTATTCCACTTCAGGGATCTCACTTTCGGCTAATTTTCGAGGAAGATGTTGCATTGTATGATGGACCACGGTATAAGCAAAGTATAATAAATCGAAAACAAAATCACATTAATAATACACGTACTACTAGTCATTAGTGAGTAGTGGTACCTACATGGAAACGTCATAGGTGGTACGCGGAGAAAATCTCCCTTTATAAAAAAAAAAATTGGAATGAATCATAACACTAACATTAAATATTATTTTTCAATAAATACCATTTAATAGAAATTAAAGACATAAAGTTATCAATATGGAACCAGATATTGATATCATCGTCCGATCAAAATAACACCACCCGTCTCATTGAAGTAATCCATAACAATTATAATAATACAGTAGACCCTCCATAGTCCGAACAAATTCAAACCAAGCATCATCCGGATTACCGGAGGTTTTTCAAGATAACCTACTTAAATGACCAAGATTTTTATTTTTATTTCCACCACATTTATAAATTATTAAACTTTCAATTAAAAAAAATAATAAATAACTTTAAAATACTGAATAACAAAAAAAAAAACTTTGTAATGATATAATTTAAGTAGTATTTGTTTCCGAGTAATACTATAAGTATTAATACTACTAAGTTATTTGTTTATAAATAATATAGTATTTACAAACGAATGGATTTATGTGTCGTCCATATTACCGCATTCACCGGATTATCGAGGCTCTACTGTAATCGTACATATTTAATTTAATTTCTTTTTTCGCATTAAATACTTATAGTGTTATAACCTTGAAGTTCCTAATAAAATAATATTCTATACATATCAAATAAATATATTCAATATTAATAAGCAAAAATACGGTCATGTGATATATAAAAATGTTCAAACTGCGTAGGTGGTACGTGAAAATAAAAAGGTTGAGAACCGCTTTAACCGATTTAAAATATTAAGACAAATTAAAATTTTGATTTATTTAATACTTATATAATTAAGGTCAAAAGATTTAAATGTCATTAATTACCCAAACTTATATGATAATGATTAACTAAGTGCAAAATGTCTGTTTATTATGATGTATTTATTAGATCATATACTAAAATAAAATATAATAAATAGTAATAGTAGTAGTAGTATAGTATAAATCACATTTATCTTGCAATATTCCTTTTTAAGTATATAATAATGGATTTACAATTTATAACTAAACTATGTAAGAAAATTTGATCTACTTCTTTAAGAAATATTATTTCAAAATCTCAAAAGTTACTTACAAACAATACATAATTTTAGATATAAACAGGATCAAAGAATAAAAATGAATAAATAACTATGAACAGTATAAGGAATAAAATTAATATTATTATTATAGTTAAGAAAATATGATAGTAGCTATTAAATATAGTACAAAAATGAATAATAATAGTTTCTATGCTGATTATGCTGATAAAGCTAAACAAATTGGATATGAACAGTTTCTGAGAGGTAATTAAACAATAAAATTTAACAAAAGTTGCTTTATTATTTACAATAGCTTTATGGAGGAGATTCAAAATCTTAAATAACTTAAATATTATAAACAACAAATGAATAATTCACTAGGACACAAATGTTATATGATAAAATATATAAATAAATAAAATATTATAAAACATTAGGTATCTAGGTATTATTATGATAATAAAAAATATATACAAGATATTTTCTTTTATATATCTCACTTTATTGTTTACATAGAATTAATCAAATTATTAACTTGGTTACTCACTACATTTTTTCTTTTTACATGTTGATAAATTAAAAAAAAAAGTGGAAAATTACAGTTTTTTTTAAAAAAAAAATCAGAATCAATAGTTCATGATTCACGAACACAGTTTTTCTTTAACAATTAGCAAATAACAATAAACAAAATATGAAACATAGAATAGATAATAATATTATTGTACCAAATACTAATAAATGAATAATTGTATTGTTAAAAGCTAAGAATAATGATATTGATTATAATTTAATTATACACTGTTAAACTTAATAGTAAGTTGAATTAAAAATAAAACAAATTACATGACAAAAAAATGATTTCTTGATTTACAAAAAAAAAAAAAAACCTACTATATTATAGAATGACTTGATTTATTTATGACTATTTTATATTCATTGTATATTTTATATTAATAAAATCTAATTTAGTATATTTACCCAATTTAAGTATATTTACCTAATATATAAATGTTTAGACATTAATAATGTTTACAAAATATACTTAAATTTATATATATATATTTTATATATGACGGAAACTCAGTCTATAAAAATAATAAATAAAGAGCCTGTTTTCTTTTTTGCAATGATTTTCATCAATATGAATATAACAAATATCAGTATTGATAAATTTTATGACCTACAAAGTTTATTGGATTACAGCAGATGCACATAAAAAAGTGGCACTTCTCTACTAGATATTTTAATAGTAAATATAAAATTAGTTTAATTAAGCTATACACGTAAAAGCAACAATGGGAGAAAACACACAAGGAAAATTCAACCACACGGTGACAAATATTATGATTAATATAACAAGTTTTTAAATGTGACTATTGAATATGAAAAATGTTATTTTATGTGATTCTCAACAATGAAATTCCACTAAGAGAAAGTAATTGATAGTGGTAGCTATTGTATACATGAGAATTATGTGTCTGGGCTTTTATATTGTTTTAATAACATTTATTTATTTGCTTGCAGAGTACTTGGTCGGAGTGCCATCTGGATTCAGCGCTGTAGTTTCATTAGCTGACGGCGGTGGTGGCATTGCAAATACATTGGTGTGCTGTGTTGTGCCTCCTGTAGAGTTATTTGTAGAAGAAGGTTGGTTCACTACAACATCATCTTCGCTATCCTCCTATGTAATAAAAAAAAAAAAAATATTATATCTGGAGTCAAAGTCATTGATTCTATTCATAACCCCCATTACCCAGAATGTAGATGTAAATATTTTTAAATTAGTATATAATGTATTGGAATTGTATTTTACTATATAAATATATAAACAAGTAACTTATTATTTTAAATTAAAACAATAGTTGTTGTTATTTTATCACAAAAATTGAAAAAACTTATAAAAACAGAATAAACAGTATATTTTGAACCTAGCAAACTGTTATTGTGCATGCAATAAGGTTATTTCTTTGAAAAAGTCATCTTGTTATTGGAATTTTAAGTTAAATTATAAATTAATGGATTTGAGTTAGTTAATTAATTAATAGTGTATTAATATACAGCCCATATCCGAGTTAGTTTTATAGATTTATCTAATCATAAACAGTGTAGGTAGATTCATATGTTATTAATATATTAAACAAAATCCAACAAAAAAAGTAGTAGGATACTATTTAACCAGTACGTAAGAATCATTTATTAACTATAAAAATATTTGTCAGAGGAATAAATAAACTAATTACTATGATTAATCTTTAGATGAAATACATAATATGTTTGTCTTTAACATAAAAGTGTCATATATAAAAATAGGGATATAGGGAGCATCTATTATTTAGGACAGTAAAATTGTTCCCAAAACTTAACGTTAATCTACTGATGGGAAATTACATATATTTGAACTAAAAATTAATTTCACAAATTGTTGAAACATTTCAATAAATAAAAATTAAAAATTACAAACCTTATTACTATGTGGGGTATTAAACACTATATTATTTATTAACACTATACTATTATATTATGGTTACACTTCAACAACAGTAGATTTTTTATGGGGTTTGAATCAAAATTGAGTGACATTCAAAATGCAACATATTGATTATATAAATAGATTTAAAATAATAACAACTAATATAATACAAAAATATTGTTACTATAATCTAAAAATAAAAATAAAAAACATTGAAAACAATTAAAACCTCAATACTTTCACAAAAATATTTTTGAATTAAAATTTATGAAATTTAAAATTTCAGTTCTCAGAACTTAAAATTAAGGTCAACCTTTCATAAATGTTCCCAAGTTAAAAGTATTGTTTTAACTGTTTGATTAGCATGACCAGGCATCTCAAAAAAAAAATAATTCAAGAACAAACATTTGATCTTATCTGGGATTAAATTAAAAAGTAAATAATATTAGAAACTTTATAAATATACATTTCAGTTAATACTAATAAATCAAATAATACCTATTAATTAATAATAATCAATACATATAAATTATGTATAATCATTACTTATTAGCCATGTAATTTTAAATACACTATAATTTTAAAATTTATCAATTATATAGATCAGAAGAGTAAAATGAAATTTTTAATCATAAATTACCTTTTTACAAGTAGCATCATTGGGATCTGCTCCGTCGTTCTACAAAATAAAACACCGAAAACAAGCCAACATTAAATGCCAAAATGGGATCAAAAATATTTAACAAAATTAAATCAAACAAAATTATACAGTAATACAACTTGATTAACTAATCTATATACAATAATTATCAAACTTATAAAATATATCAACATGCAATCATTTATTTTTAAATTAGTAAACTACTCTCAACTCAGTTTTCTACTGAAACTATTTATCAAATAAGTTAAATGATAAGTTCAAAATAGATAAAATATGTACCTGATTTGTATTTTTAAAAAACATTGTTTAAGGCTCTAATCAAGTTTCCTGAGCATCAAATAACCAGATAGTATATTAAATAAATTATCATGTTATTAAATGTTTAATATTTGACAAAATTTACAACATTAATCATTGAAAATAATATGAATTACTTTTTACATGACATTCAAAAAGATACAGTCATTAATACTATATATACTTTTAATATATTCACTAAGATATGAAACCAATTTAATGAAATGATAAAATAATGTGGTTTTTAATTATTTATGATATACTGTTTGAAAGTTTGAACGGTCTGCAAGACTATCGTAATAAGTATTCGCCACAATTTAAATATGTTACAGTTTGAGTGTTAAATGTCATTATTTTATGAAATAACTAGGTAGTTCATTAATTACGTGCAAATGATAATTAAAGTGAAATAATACATTAAAATTATATTTGAAGATGGCTAGAACCATCTTCATTTATCACACATTTTGACGAATAATAAGCTAGACTCCACTTACTGTCAAACATCATACCATCTCCCAGAATGCCTCAACTCAGATCTACACAACATTCAATCCATGTTGACTCTACAGCCAAATTTAACACACCCAACTCAAGTTTCATTATTCTACATATAATTTAACATAAAACACATTCATAACCTTGAAAATATCCTGTAGATACACCATATCAATAAACATCCATAGTTTTTTAACACTAATATACAACTTTTTTTCATTAAATGTAAGTAATTCAAATTTCTTATAGACTAATCTATTA
The DNA here is from genome assembly GCA_025469195.1 of Chaitophorus viminalis. NCBI lineage: Eukaryota > Metazoa > Arthropoda > Insecta > Hemiptera > Aphididae > Chaitophorus > Chaitophorus viminalis. Next base: position 8,372 of record JAIPRK010002699.1, on the reverse strand, counting down.
ATAACTATTTAAAATAATAATATGGAGACAGACGAACCAATTAACAGTGAACAAGTGCGACTGTAGAGTTATTACTTAACTATAAAATGTTATTGATAATCTTAATAATAATACATTTACAACAATAATCTTATAATCCAACAATAAACGCATATGAACATTGCAGATACCAACAACAAGGACAATTGATTTATTATTATGTTGGGCAGTAAAAAAATTAAGATATTGTACATATTTTGTTTAATTTGGCACATTAACAAAGTATCACAGGAATGTATAAAATAACTAGTTAAAGTAAAATTTATATCCATTACCTAGTTTTAATTATTTCATAAACTAACTAATTCAACACTTGAACTGTAACATATACAGTAGTCAATATTACACAAAAGTACAATCACAAATTACCTATTCCAATGTGAAATGATTTAATACTATATTAAGAACTGGTTTAAGTATTTTATTAACTAAAGAATCTCAAAACATTTTATAAAATAGAAAATAAATATGGGTAAAATTGTAAATTAAAAATTAAAACATTTTTCGTTTTATAGTTGAAAACTAGATCATAAATTATTACAGAATACATTAATCTATTGTTAACAAATATATTACTGATATGTGTAATTAATAGAAAAAAAATGTGTATTAATACTTTTTTCAACAACCACAAACTTTATTCTACATCTTATTCCAAATTAAAATAAATAATATAAAAATTAGATATTTACCTTCGAACTGTTAATGATTGTTAAAAATTAATAATAGAGGATGGAAAGAAAAAGTCATTTTACTTAAAATGATATATTTTTTATAATTCAACATGCTCTTAGTGAAACAAAACCAACCTGTGTTTAATGTTAAGAAATTGGAAATTGACTGCATGCAAATATTTAGAAGAAAAGTTAACAAATAAATACTTACATGTAAATTTGTATAATTTGCTTGTGCATCTTCAGGTACATTTGGCTTATACTTCCCAAAACAGAAATTACAACAACAGCAACAACAGAAACAACAGCAGCAACCCGTTATTAAACAAGATCCAATAATGAGAGCCTGAAAATTATAATAGAAATGTGTTAAATGTTTTAAAACATAAATCTGAAAAAAATGATTAAACTATTAAATTTAATCCGCACCTTGCACCATTTAGAGGTGACAAAGAAATATGCATTAACATTTTCCTCGCCAAACTGCTCAGCAATATACAAGCCTAGGGAACCATAGTTGTCATAAATATTACGTTTGCTTGGATCTGTCAAAATTCTGTATGCTTTATTGATTTCTTTAAACTATAAATATAAATAAATAAGTTAAAATGTAACCTAACATAAAAACAATAAACATTAAAATATTTAAAACCTTCTCTTCAGCTTCTGGATTACCAGTATTTTTATCTGGATGGTATTTCAATGCAAGTTTTCTATAAGTTCGCTTAATTTCTTCAGTTTCTGCTGTCTTTCCTAAGTTCAGTGTAACATACAAGGAATCTCCAGATGTTCTAAACAAAACAAAAATTATTTTTGAATTTAATACTCTATACTATAAATGAATTGATGCATTTTACAATAGGTTTTTAGTAAAACTTATGCCACAGTAATGTGAATTACAAATATAAAACAAAAAGTTAAATTCTTTAAATTCTTTAACTTATGTAATAGGTATACTTAGAAATGTAATAATAATATTATTATTTACAATTTGATTATATTAATGGCAGTAATAAATTTGATAAGTATAAACAGATTTTATTTCTAGTATACAATACTTATTTAAATACTTATTACTATATTTTCTCTCAGTAGGTACCTTATGACTAATGATATAAATGAGAATATAATATCTACTTCTGATATCAAGGATAAAATTATGTAGTATTTCGTAAAATCATAACCATGTTCCTTCAGAAAACAAAGAAACAACAGGAAACAATAATAATGTATTCAAAATCTTTCTACAAAAATATACAGAACACTGAATAAGGCAGACTTTTAAATTAATAGATTCATTTATACAATTTGAGAGTTATTAACAAAAACAAGAGAACTTTGAATAAAATATTTATGATTTTAAATACTAATTACTAAAAAGCAATTATTTTAATACCTATAGAGACAAAACCATAAATTTAAATCTTATATTAAAAATTATAATAATCCCAACAATCCTATATTATCAACTGACAACTATGAAATAAGGGACTTTCTAAGATCTTAATTTTGTAATTGATAAATTTAATGAGGCAAATTTGTCATTATAAAATTACTATAACTTTTAAGCCTTGTAATGCTTAATTGGTAAAAGCTCGTTAGGATAAAAAATATAAAAACCATTAAAAAATCAGTAGTAGGTAGCTATTATTTTTCAATAAAGCTTAAATAAACCCAAATTTATCTTTTAAACATTAAATAAATATTCATATTACATTAAATTTATATATGCCTATATTATTTTCAGTGATAATGTAAATTTATAAAGACTCTTTTTATTTAAAATATCATATTTTATTTTATTTTATACTATCTTTGACAAGTTTCATTTCCATATAGTTATCACTATTGATCAATATAAAATAACTGATTTCAATACACTTGAATCTTTTTTATGAAATGTCTTACATGATGCTTATCAAGCTACAAATGTGTTTCAAGTACTTCATGGTGTAACGACAAAATTGTTTCATTTTAGCGGATTTAATAATGTTTGGGGCATTTTTAACGTTTATAATGCATTTTTTGTTTTTGCCCTATTTTTTGTATTATACCTAAAATTATTTATTTCATTGAAATATAACTATAGTACTACATAAAATAAATTATTTTCATTTTGTACTATATAACACCAAGTAATATGTTTTTAAATTAGACAAGGCGGAAATTTATCTATAGTGACACCACAGATAATATGAATATAATCTGTGGTGACACTAACCAATTAGTTGTGTTACGTATTATGTCAAAAGTACTACAGATGTATATTTTAAAGGCATTTAAATCTGAACTCTAGTGTTCACATTATTTTTATTCATTAGTAGTTATTATTACTAGTATTATTACTCAATTCAGTAGTTAATGAAATATCAAGATACTTAGCTAAACATTTAGTTTTTGAATTTTAACTGCATTTATCCCACAATAAATAATTAAAAACATTTAAGAATTATTTTTGGTGCATATAAAAGTTGAACTGTAATAATAATATTTGTATAAACATACTTAACAAGACTACTTCATTGAAAAATTGGATAAGATAAACTATTGCTGAATTCAATAAATTAGCATAATTTTATTGATTAACAAACACAGACATCTCAATATAATTTATGATTAATAGATAATTAAACATATTATCCACTTAAAGGATACCTAGGATTTGTTGTATAATGAATTATGTACAGTTGATAAAATGAAGTGAAATTATTAGAAAAATTGTAGATACAAATAAATTAAAATCATAATTATTTCTTCAATTTTAAACATTAGTACAATTCTAGTCCAATAGTTCTATGTTCAATGCTTAATGTAAATAAACAATTAAGGAATTTCAATTAAATACCTTTTTTTTGTATGATAATTAACACCTTGTGTCTAACTATATGTATATATAAAATGGAATTTATATTTATCGAGTCAGATCATATACTATGGACTAATAGTGTATTTTTTCTTGACATTATTAGCAACAAGTCTCTTGATTAAGTGTTTAAATTTCACATGCATAATGTATTTCCTTGAATAATTATCGGAACGGTTTGGTGCGGTGGATAGGCACAAAGAGCAGACTTCCTAAAATTTTAAAATGTAATGCTAAAGCAAGACTTTCCTAAATAAAAATAATTCAAGAAACTCCCATGGACGTCATGTACTCATGTGTAGTTAAGGATGACACTAAAAATAATAATTTAAAAATTATTTGTTTTAGTAATAAATTAATTAACTTGGACATGGTAATATAATCCCAAGGATAATCCAATATTTAATTTGATCGATTTCAAACAAAATATGCACACATTATAATTTACCATTTTACTCAAGTTTATAATTTAATTATATTAAAATTCAATAATAAAGAGAGTACCTAGGTATAATTTGATATTTTCATTTTTATTATAAAAATTCAATATTCGGTTGTTTAACTGATTACTCATTTAATACTCAACCAAAGAGTAATTTTGGAAATGTGCACTTTGAGCACCTAATCAAGAGACAAGTCGCTTATATAGGCAAACCATTTTTTTTTTCCATTGATTTAGTGAAATGGAAATAGCTCCATAATATATGATTTAAGAAATCATCTATGATATAAAATAATAATAATCTTGACTCTATAGATACAGTTAATGTTGAAGTAAAATTAGTATTAAGTCAAACCTATGTTACTTATAATTTATAAATTAACAGAAATAAATGTATTTTGAGATGTACCTATTTATAATAGTTTGAACTAAGTAAACCTATTATATTACTTAACAATGCATTGAACATCAGTAATTAGTTTGTAGACTCTGAAGTAGAGTATATTGTTTTAAATAAAAATATTTATACATCTAACGCTAGGACAAATTCTATAAGCTGTAGAGAGGTAGACATCTTAACATATTGCAAGTTATAATATACATACATAATGGAGGGAGTAGAACTACTTTGTTCAGTATAACTGTCATACCTATTTAATAATCACTTTATAAGAGAAGAATTTAATACATTACTTCCTGTTCATGTACCAGAAGCAAATATACATTTGAATGGTTATAAAGTATTAAATGTTCAAGATTAATACTTAAAATTAAAAATGAGTACAAAAATATGTGTTTCTATGTTATTTACCAATATAATATTATTTCTACTTATAACAGTCGATGGAAAAAACATTTTAAATGAATTTTTTGATGGCTTATTGAGTGACAACAGCTACGAAAATCGTTACAAGTCATTATTACAAACTGGAATACATGACTTTTCAGTTGGATTATTTGTTGGATCAGGTGGACGTATTGATAAAATTTCGAAAATTCAGCGAATTGGTAATGTCAATGTACATCCTGGAGAATTTGAAACCTGGATAGAAATGTCTTTCATCGTACAACACTTAGATGTGATTTGGGACAACTCAACTTGTTTTGGAATTAGATGTCACCTATGGGCTACAATGTTAGACAATAAATTTGATGTGAAAATGGCTGTGAAACCAATCAACTGTCAGGTATCATACAATATTAATTTAAACACTGTCGGTACAATGGAAGTTAATGTGTCAGAATTACCAAAATATATGCCAAGCTTTTTTTTCAATGGAGCATTATACATTGTAGAGGTGTTTTTTAAAGGTCCTCTGACAGAAAGCGTCAAACATCGAATAAATCATGGAGTTATACTAGATTTTATGGATAAAAATCAAATAGATCAAATATGCATTGCTGTTAATGCAACACTTCACTCGCAAAAGATTTGAATTTAAAAAAATATTAAACATGTTTATTGATTTATATTTATTGTTTTACTGTACTTTGTCCTTAACATATTGATACAAACTATAAAATAATGTCAATACCAATGGGTATTGTATTTTTTAATAATGTAACACTAAGACAAGCATTAAGATTATAACATCATATAAATGATTTATCCTGTGATTAATTATTTATTAGCTATACAACAAATCAATGTTCTATTCATGTTTTGTCAATTATGCATTAGAATATATTTTAAATTAATAAGAAGCATTTAATTGTTTCGTATATCAGCACAGATAAAATTTGACCCAATTTAAAAAATATTCTTAATATTCATTATCAAGCTTTATGTGTGTATTTATAAAATAAAAGCAATTTAAGAACAAAATAAAAATTATTTTTATTGCATTTATTTTAAACATGTAGGTACCTTTTATGTAAGATACTCCTTGTTTCCAATTTATTTACTTTTATAATTTTTTGAATCAAAAACCATTTGTGACATGGAGAAAAAAAGGAGATAATAAAATCAAATAATATTACAAACAGTTTCTGAGCAATTATTTGATAATTAATCAGGCATAAAAATATTACCTACTGGTTCATAAATAAAAACTAAAATAATGTACCAAAAATTTTAACTTTTAATTTAATTTGAGAATCAGAGCATATTTACATTTATATAAAATCAATAAGCTGAATAACTGGAAAGAACAAAATTAGAATAATTAGAATTTAAAAATAATTTCAATCTCAAAATAAGCTAATTCATCATTTAATTATTTGCAATGAGTAACTCAATACTACAAAAATCTAACTATAAAAAAAATAGACAATGTATAGTAATTTAATTTAAATTCTTTAGACTTTACTCATACATTTTTAAACAAATATTAGAAACTAAAATGATTTCTTATCAGGTTGTTTATGTAATGACTAATGAGTCATATTCACTGCATATTCATTAATTATGTTTGGCAATTAGTGTTATAATAATAAAAATAATAATAATAGTAATAATAATAGAAATAATAATATAATCTACTGATAATTTGTTTTTCAACTTTAATCCATGAACAGAATTCTAGATTTAATGAATTATAATTAGAGTTATGATTTAAGCACTTTAAAACATATGGTTAAGACAACCTGTCATTGCCTAAATTTGGGGGCAATTACGAGATCAACAATAAACGATGGGCTAAAAACCCGTATGTATAATTCCTGTTCTACAGCCCTTCAATGTGCGTACCTTAAGTTACGGCAAGCAAAACAGGTATTCAGAAAAAAAGACAAAAATATCCTCGTAGGTAGTTTTCCGATGGACACTATCCTCGAAAAATGACGAAGAGAAACCGCCTAACAGGCTCGTCGTAGCCCGACAAGGTTGACCACAATCGATATCAACAACCCCCAAATATTAAATTACGTCGTAATTCTCGTGTCACCAGTAAGAAACGCACATTTAACATTTGAGCTCGCCTGAAACGAGCGCGGGCCGAACGCGCGCGTTATGCGTGTATACTCACGACAATTTCCTCTTGTCCATGGCTAAGGCGAATTATTCAGTACTGATGGGCGGGTAAAGTGCTGCAAAAACACCTTATCAGTTCCCGTGCGCTTACGGCTTTTTGTACGTCTAACCGTATGGAAAGGCGGCGGCGGCGGCTGCGGAAGTGCGAACTGTAATTGGTAGTGCAACGACGGCGTTATCCTCGGTCGGACTCGATGGCTGATGCTTATACAATCACGCGCAGCAATGCATCGTCTTTTTCGGCCGAGAAACGGACGCGTCGGTGGTGCCCGGTGGCGGTGAAACGGTTAAGGCGGTGGCGGCAATGCGGTGTCGTTACTCGTTATCCGGACGGAAACGACGACGAGAATATTTATCGGGAAAACAATGAATGCAATATTGTCAAACGGTAAACACCAATAAATGGATTGTATTGTTTGTTTTTTTTTCCCTATTATTTTTATCGCGGACCACGATAATGAACACGACTACACACAAACGTCGATACGGCGAGATTATCTAATTCTAATATCTGTGCGCATACAAATTAATGTCAAATATCAGGGCGGCCGAGTTTCTCCAACGGTTGCGCACCCGTCCCGTACGAGCGTGTGCAGAGTCGCCTTTTCCACGACTCGTCGGCAGAGCGTGCAATGTGCCGCCGCTCCGTCAGTGTGACCGCCGCACGAGATTTTACCTGTGTTCGCCACCAGCCCCTTGCATTTTGCAAAGACGTTAACTATTATATTTTTTTTTGCATTCGCACCTCTCCACAATCCAAGTCATTGGGGGGGGGGGATCCTAAGTCTCATTCGACACCAAAGTGTTTTTACGTGATAAAAAGTAAAAATTGAAAAATTAATTTTTTTTCTATAGCGCGAAAGGTGCCATATACTTCAGTGTTGGGTCTAGGTCCTTGAATCCCGGCTATACTTAGAAAATATTACTCGGATTAACATTTTATAGTTTGTAATTCATGTACATCACTAATCAATATTAATACTCCTATCGTCCCTTGTTATTATAATGGCCATTATACATGTTTATAACGGTGCAAAATGGTATACGGGGCTCCTGTAAAATAAATTAACAATAATTACACCTGAAGCAGATTCCAGATGAACGCCCTAAAACACTTTATAAAACTGATATCCTTGATTTTTGCATAATTATTAATTTATATTTCATGTATAGCTTATAATATGTATTATGTATGCATGCTTATTGCGGTACTTTCCTGAAATAGGTATACGTCTAAATTATATATCAGTTTCAAACTAAAAAAGAACGGATGGGCCTCGCTTTGCTGTACAGTTGGGGGTGGAGTGTACCTCGTTTATAGGATAGGTCATTATTACAATGGATTTGTTAAATTTGAATGCAATGATAGATATCATTGTATAC